>JAMWET010002612.1:0-38160 GCA_024036415.1 Prochilodus magdalenae
AAAGTCTACATCCTGTTTGGGAAGGTTCTGATGTAACTCCACCCCCTCATTTCTTTTTACCTAGGTTTTTCACCCTGTTACCTTGGCTACCCAGCTCCTCCCAGTTATCACTGTGCTCCTGTTTCCTCTAAGTGCTTTAGTCCTGTGTTTGTACAAGTGGCCCTTAGTGTATAAGCTGTATACTGTCGTACGTTCTGAGCTCTATTCTAGGTGGGGTTATTCTATCGTTCCTTGTGTTGAATGTAGTTCCTGGTTTAAATTACTCGTACATGTGAGAGCTTTGTTGAAGTCTGTGTATGACGGTACATGATGATGGATCTCAGGGCTTCCTACAGTAGTATGTGTTTAATGGATACATTAGTAGGAAGTGTCTGACTGGTATATGAAGGATGCTTCTTCCTTCTGGCTGCTATCTGTCCAGGTGATCCTGTAACTTGGAAATGAAGGCCACAGACTATTAGGCTGGATGAACTTTAAGGTCCTCTGTGTAAAGCAGTATTACAATGGGACTCATTTACTTTAATGCTGTGTAGCCTTTAGCTGGTCAGTTATAAGTTCATTTGATGGCACAGTGGCAGAATGTAGAGAGATTACAAAGCCATAGCTGATCCAGCAAAGTCAGTAAAGCACACTGTAGATAATATTAGCTAGTACTGAATACTGAAGTGTACTGCTTTATCAGTTGTATTTACTGATGATAAATGAAGCTGAAATATAAATGTCTAAGATTTTGTCCTGCGATTCTAACGGAGCATCCCAAAGTGCAAACTAGCACACTACATAGCATGGAGCTCAGCACAGTACCCTTAGAAGTCCACTCATTAGTGTAGTAGGTGGAGTACAGTGGAGGTTTGGTCTGCACCATTAGCTCAGTAAGTGAGATGTGTTAGTCTAGTAGCTCTAGTGTCTGATTATAGCTCTGCTGTGCTGATAATTAGTAATAGGGTTATCTGTATGTATGTAGTGATGGCTTCTTATTTGCTAGCTGAAAAAATTCTCTCTATGTTTAAGAAACCTTAATGTAACTGCAGCACCACTGAAGATGGAACAGGCAAATTGAATAAGAAGCTGGAAAATCAGAAGCAAAATTAAACTTCATACATGGATATATTTGTGTGTCATCAAAATAATAGTTTCACCCAGAAGGAGGTGTGGGATTGCAGTGCTGTTAGGAAGGAAGATAAAGGTTACCAGTAACAATAGATGATGATACATTTAGACTGATATGATCAATATTTATTGAGCTACACATACAGAAGTAGTGACTCCCAATATGGCATCTGGTTGCCATATTTGCTAACGCAGCATGCCAGACGTCTCGGCATGGAGTTCCTAGAGGTTTTTAATGGTGCCCTGTGATAATCCATCCTTTGCAGCTTGAATATTCTGACACAGTTCCTATAGACTTTGCAGTAATTATGGAGGTGGAGTGGCACCAGACCTTCTGGACACAGGTTTGTTGTGCAAAGTGTAGTGCATATGTAAACATATGTACATTAACAGTTTAAAAAATCCTAATTGAGTATATAGCAGAGCTCCCAGGTATAGAGTAATCAAATTTGTATTTAGTTCAGTTAGTTTAGACTTCAGTCCCAGAAGCTGTTTTTACCTGTTTGGCACCAGGACAAAAGAACATTTATCATAACAGTCTGCATGAACGCGGTCCTGCGTCATGGAGCCATCCACCAATGGTGCTGGTACTAACAGGATGACTCACGCTGAATCCCACGCTGAATGTGTGCAGTTGTGGCTGTTAGGTCAGTCAGGTACAGTTGGCATAGTTAACGTATATGTACACTATGTGCACTAACATGGACAAAAAATATAATATATAATATAATAATATTTCATAAATGGTTAAATCTTTTTAAAAGTTGTTTTGAACAGACCTGTGGTTTCTGTTTATGTCTGCTGAAAGTGTCCTGAACTAGTGTGACATCGTCTTGCAGTAGAATGAAAAGGTATATCTTGTGTATAGGTACAGTGACAAATGCATGGCTGAGCATAAAACTTGAATCCTACCCACCAACTTTCCTTCTAGGTGTAACTATTAATGCAAGTATTCTTTTGATGGTGAGTGTATATGCATATATGGAGATGTACAGGCTCCATGGATCTAGTCAATCAGTCTAGCTAACCTGCTCCCAGGAGTGCTTTCTGGACATTGCAGCTAATGTGTAACCTTTTCATCTTTCTTTTGAACACAGCAGCTGCTGTTTACATTGTGTTACAATTTCATAATGACTGGACCCACAGAAACGGCTTAGAGAAGCTTGGAATGAAATCTGGTTCCATTGACTTACATTAGACTGAAATGAGGTTTTTGGTCTGTCCTGTAAAGTTGCCATTTTAGAGATCCTTGTTTTTCTTGGAAAGCCATGACATGTAGTTTTACAGGTACAGACTGCAGTCCATCTGTTTCTTAGCACCACAGTGACACTGACATGGTGTTGGTGGTGTGTTGGTGTGTTTGGATCAGACAGTTTTGGAATTCATTATTATGTGCAACTCAACAGATCTTTCTCTTACAGGGGGTCCAGCTAAAACTACTGCTTCTGTGACCAACAGTGCAGCGACAGTCAAACAATCCAGTTCATCAAGGGCAACCAGTACTGTCACTTTAACCAAATCTGCCACAATGTCTTCACCACCTGGTAATTCATTTTATACAATCAATCAACTTTATATCAGAATTACTCATGTTCTCATTTCGAATACAGGTACTCCCAGTCTACCACCCAGCCAGTCTGAGCCCTTCATTTATGCTGCTGTGGGGGGCTTACTGCTGTTGATGGTTCTCACCGGGATCATCTGCTGGAGATACAGAGGTATTCACGCTTTTACTAACCCTCTATTCACTGTTCTCGTGCACTCCGTGTTTGGAGCTTTGAGCTGCTGTTGTGTATAAGCATCTGTGGTTGGATTCCGCAGCTCAGAGACAAAGGCCGGTGGAGAGCTGTGAGAAAAAATCAGAGGGGAGAAGAGATCAGGAGACACAGGTATGATCAGAAGTAGGGCCGCTGTGTTAATGCTGATGTGGCATCTCTGTTGTGGGAAAGCCTTGAAGCTAACGGGATGCACTTGCAAACTGGCCCTGTGGTTCACCTCCACTTCTTACATTATCAAGGGTTCTTGATTGCATTTGGGTGTGGCCAAAGACCATAGTGTGAAGGAAGTAGCTGAATCTGCAGGTGTATGGAAGCGTATGGTCATACGGGTCTACCGGCAGTGGCTGAAATTCCAGTCTACAGGAAACTCTCCTCAGAATTGGGCCAGGGAATCTGGCCCAACTACACAACTCTTAGATGCAACAGTGTCTGAACATTGATGTGGCCTACATCTAGAAACTTCTCCAGTCCATGCCAAATCCAGTCTCAGCTTTAATTGTGGAGGTAGTGAAGGTATCACATGCTATTAGGTAGACTTCAGTCACAGGTGGCTCATTTTTTGTCCAGCTTTGTTTCCCAGTAACAAATATTGGTCTTATCATGATCTCTTCCAATTGGTGGTGTGGTCTAATGTCATTAGTTGCATCTGCCCAGTGGTGGTCTTTTTCCAATGCTAGTAGAGAAAAGGCTGATAAACTAGGCAGCAACAGATAAGCTGGGCTAAAATCAGTGAACTTAAGCCTATGCTGTGGACCTGTATGGTGCACCCTTAAAACCTGTTTCTTCAAGGCTTCTTTAGCAACAGCCAACACTGTGAATACAGGTTAACGGTTCTACTCTAATGTAGAAAAACCAGGGTTCTTATAGAAGCCTTAAACCCCTTTTTAACAAAGAGTGTAGATGGCCAATGTGTCAGGGGGTCTCAATCCTAGTCCAGTGGAAGCTTTACTATGGCCATTTTTGTCCACTCCTTTACCCAGTACACCTGGATCAGTTCATTAGTGGGTTAATATGTTAATATTGGTTCACATGTATTAGAGGAAGGAAAGCCCTTGGTGTAGTTACGTAGTGGGTGTCCTAGGCATTTGAATGTGTTCTTATGGTTTTGCCGAATTTGTGTTACAGGATGATTCTCTTGTGCTGTACGACACTGTAAACGAAGATACATCCAAGGAACCTCAGGAAGTGGTGAGTATCATTGTAGTCGCATAGGTGCTCTGGATCATATGCATATGATAAATATTTGCAAAATAATATTTGGTAGCATTTCAGTTTGGGGGCTCCTTATAATGCCCTACAAGCTAATTACTAGTAATTGAGAAGCTGCTTATTACAACAGCATTAAACAATAACTAGAATGTAATAATCATCCCGGGGCAGTTTTATTTGTCTATTCTACTTCAGAAATATTTGCTCCTGTGTGGTGTCCAGTGTAATGTTTCTAAATCAAGCCAACAACAAGTGGTTAAGTACTACGTTGTCAAACATCATGTATAGTGTAGAGATGCACTTCAATTCAAACAGTTTATATCTTATCAGGGTTTACCGGTCTTGAGTCAAAATCTGAGACCAAAACAAGCCTAAGATCATTTATTTGTAGGGTTGAAAGTCAGGTACATACATCAGAATTCTGGAAAATGCTCTTGTAACGCTAGATATTTATTAATAATGTGTATAATAATGTAATAAGCAGCTTATTAATTGATAGGGCTTAATAAGCTCATTGAATGGTCTCAAGTAGTACCCCGCCTGTGCTGAAGTGACCCAGTACTTGTTAATGTGTTTTCTCTGCAGGATGATGTGACGTACACTACTGTAGTCCACAGCAACAGATCAAAACCAGCAAAGAAATCAAGACCAGCTAACAAACTGATGGACACAGAAGAAACTACAGAATACGCCAGCATTAGACTGAATTAGCACACACACACACACACACACACACACACACACACTACTAATACACACACACACACACACACTCTTCTAATAAACACACACACACACCAACACACACACTACTAATACACACACACACACTACTGATACACACATACACACACACATACACACACACACACACACACACACTACTAATACAAACACACACACTCTACTAATACACACACAACCACACACACACAACCACAAACACACGCACTCTACTAATATATACACACACACACACTACTGATACACACACACACACACACACACACTACTAATAAACACACACACACCCTCTACTTATACACACACACACACACAGACACACACACACTCACACACACACACAGAAACTCACACACACACACCCACACACACACACAGAAACTCACACACACACACCACACACACACACACACACACACTACTACTACTACTACTACTACTACTAATGCACACACACACACATTCTACTAATAAACACACACATACACACACACACTACTAATAAACACACACACACACTCTACTAATACACACACACACACACACACACACTCACTCTACTAATAAACACACACACACACACACTCACTCTACTAATACACACACACACACACATGGTACACACAGACTCTACTGATTAAACACACACACACAACACACACCAGATTTTTACAAACACACATACACACACACACCCACAGCCACACACACACACTCTACTAGTACACACACACACACACATATTCCTCTAGCTGCATGCATACATACATACACCCGTCCACCGTTGACTTATGCACACATTACACCCACACATTTGAAGACATATATATGCCGTAAAACCACACACACACACACAACACACATACACATACACACACAAAACAACAAACAGCATAGCCAATCACATACACCCTTCTACATATACACATATGCCTGAAGCTGAAGCTCCATCTGTCTTTCACCGAAGAGTAGGAAGTTGTACCGGATGGTCAGCTCTCAGATTATTGCCTACAGGTATTTCACCTTTAACCTATAGATTTACATATATCCACACATGCCCACAGACATACAAACACACACAAACACACATCCACACACACACACACACCCACACACATATCCCCATACACACATGTATTTACCCCCTCCACAATTTTACTCCCACACGTTTGATGATTATATTAACATTTACTGATTAGTAATTTCTTATTGTGGTCAGTCTACATTCACCCTCCTCACCATTCCATTACTTCTACAAACCTCTTCCCTTTCACATCCGTCTGTTCAAGCGTGTAAAACTGCAGAAACCATATTTTATAATGATATTTTTATAATAATGATTGTGGATTTAATATTTTGGTGTGTATTTAAATGTATTGCATTTTATGAAGCATTCTGAGCATATGTAAAGGTTTACTGTGTGTACATCTGTGTACGGAATGTCGTACAGTCATATTACTGGTTTTGTTGATTTTGTAAATGAATATAAATAAATACATCTTCTACAGAGATATTAATATACAACTTCTGAACTTAACATATTGGATATGAGCCATTTTGGCATGATTGATGTACATGTATTTTTTCAGTGTGTTAGCTCAACTAACAAACAAACACTAGCATGGACAAAAATATAATATATAATATAATAATGTTTCATAAATGGTTAAAATCTTTTTAAAAGTTGTTTTGAACAGATGGCTGTACATCTGATAATATTTTTATTTTATTGTTTTTGCAGTTTTTAGCATGTTTGTAGCATGATATCACAAAATACAGTACATAATACTTTACTTATATATGTACTGCTCATAAATAAACAGCATCAGCTGTACAGGATCCTGTGGGTCTGTGTATGTCTGCTGAAAGTGACGTGAACTAGTGTGACATCGTCTTGCAGTAGAATGAAAAGACATATCTTGTGTATTAACTTGCCAATCCATTTAGCTCTGTAAGATGGTTCATGGGTCAGTCTTTAGGCCCCACTAAGTGGGAACCCCTTAGTCATCAAGTAAAGAATAAAACAATAAGACACATGAGGCCAGTTCTCTTATTCACACAAAGTGACTTTTCTAGAAAAAGACAACAAAAAATATATTAATATACATCATTGACACATGACAGTCTGATATGACACGCTTGCAGTCTTTGGCGACACTGATATGGTGTTGGGGGGCAGTCTGCATGCATGAAGCCCTGCGTTGTGCCGCCATGTGCCAATGGTGCTGGCAACAGGATGACTCATGAAGCGCATCACTGCTCACTGAATGTCTGTATTCGTGGCTGTTGGGTCAGTCAGGTTCAGTGATGAGGCCTGTCCCTGCTTACATCACATCCACAGCTGAGCAAGATACCTCAATCATTTGCATATCCTCCAATGTCGAATTTACCCACCTTACTCCTGTTGGTTGATTCCTTTTGGGTGCAGATATTTGTGCAGCAATTTTTTTAAATAATGAGTGAATCATTTTTAGAAATATATCTATATATATATATATATATATATATATATATATATCTATATATATATATATATATATATAATATATTATATTATATATATATATATATAAAACAGCAGGACAGAAAGGCTAGAGATTCTGAATGTGGGCCTTTATGTGCTGCCAATAAAGCAGCCAGTGAGTGCAGACACCAGGTAGATGTCTCTGTCCATCCTGAAGGCCCACAGTCCTGCTAAGGTCAGTGTTTGCATGTCCTCTGTGTTTGATTACCTGACTGTCTTTCTGATTTGCAGTTGACCACTCGCCACACTACTGATAGGAACTTCAGATCACCTGACTTTAGCCAGTCCCAGTGAAGGCTTTGCGTTGCCCACAGTGGTCACATGACATGATGTCGTTATTCTCCTGTTCCCACAAAGCTGGTGTTTCTGACGTCAGCGTAAGTGAACGCGCATATACATTTCCTGTTACAGCAAGATGTCTTGTTATTCGCTTCCTCTTTTAGACTCTTAGACATATGAGAGGGGGATGGGCTGCAAGTAATCTCACCACATGAAGCAAATAACTTCATCTGCCTCTGTCTGATGAGTGAACTAGAATTCAGTTCTGGTGGTTTGAACAATAAAGCTTAAACATACATCACAGGTACTTAAGCACATACTGCATCATGGATGTAGCAATAAAGACACATCTGAATTCGTTCAGCAGATGATCAAGAAACTTTTAATGACTGTGTGAATGAGATTTATTAATAATCTACTGAATCTACATGTGTGGGAGTTGGGACATGTGTGTGTCCAAGTTCGTATCTGTAGATGTTCACCTGAGAACTCACTGAACATGTAACAGGTGTAATACAGACCATCTCAACATCTCAACTCTTAGGGTCAAGGTTAGGGTTAGTCTCAGGATTAAGGCCAGACTGAGGGTCAGGATTAAGTTTTGGGCTGAGGTTAAGGTTAGGTTTAGGAGTAGGACAGCGTTAAGATTAGGTACTGGGTTGAGGTTAGGATTTGGCCCAGGGTTAGAATTAGGTTTTAGTTGAGGTTAGGGTCGAGGATAGGGTTAGGGTTGGGTTTTGGGTTGAGGTTAGGGCTGAGGTTAGGGTTGGGCTTTGGGTTGAGGTTAGGTCTGAGGTTAGGGTTTGGTGTTAGGATTAGAGTTTGGGTTGAGGTTAGAGCTAGGTTTAGGCCCAGGATGAAGATTAGGATTAGGTTCTGGGTTGAGGTTAAGGTTAGGTTTAGGAATAAGGCAGGGTTTTGATTAGCCTTTGGGTTGAGGTTAGGGTTGGGGTTTTGGGTTGAGGTTAGGGTTGGGGTTTTGGGTTGAGGTTAGGGTTGACTGGGTGTTTTATAGGTGAGGGGGCGTCACCTTCAGGGTGAAGCCTGCAGTGGGTGGTTTCCTGGGTGGTAGAACATGCAAAACCAGAAATCACTAAATTCCATCAAGAGCATAGCAACACAAAGAGAGGAACTGTTTGGGAGACATGGTTCTTAACACCACATCAACGTCACCAAAGGCTGCAATGGTGTCGTACCAGACTGTACCAGATTGAGTAACTCAGAAGGCAATGAGTCCTCTTCACTGACGAGTCCCCCTGTTGTCTTGATGGAGACAACCAATGAATCCGTACATGGAGACATTGTGGTCAGTGGCAGTGTCTCAGAGCCAGAGATATCTACTTAAGTTAGCATGCTAAAAAGCTAACCTCGAGTCTCATTTCAAATTCTTACACTATTAGGAGACATAATGTTCCCAGCATGCAGCTATTTCCTCTCACTTCTGCATCACTGGTCTCAGAACAGTGTGGCTGGTTGTCTGATCTGCAGATGGCCAGATATAGCCCTCTGCTCAGCACTGACCTCAGTTTCCACAGCCCTGAGATAGCGATCAACCCAAACTTGCTTGTGGGTGGCACAGCCTTTGGCTTTGTGCATGCACAGGGGTGTCTGAGCTGATGCAATACATTAAATGGACAGAAGTATGTGGACTTTACATCACACACATATGAGCTTGCTCGACATGGCATTCTAAATCCATGGGAATGAATGTGAAGCCCACTTCCATCAAGCATCATCTGATGTTGGATGAGAGGGCCTGGCTTACAACTTGGCGTTCCAGTTCACTCCAAAGCTGGGAAGAGGAATTAAGGTCAAGGCCCTGCAATGAAGACTGGGCCAGCACTTAACAGAGTGATCTCCAGTTCTAGGAAGCATTTGGTTGTCATTGTTGACGCTAAAGGTGGTACAGCTGTTCAGTTTATGGCGGCGGTTATTGTTTATGAGGCTCTGCAATTGTGTTTTGAAGAAACCACACTTCATCATGCATGCAGAATGCTCGTTGGCCTTAAAGGTCTGATGTTACTTTAGGACAGTAGGAGAGAATTCCCAGCATGCATCTCTTTCTCTCAGTTCTGCAATGCTAACTGTAGTCCAGTGTGGTTTTCTTAGCAGTAGCATCTGTTTCCTCTTTGTTGCTGTGGGTTTAAGGCCATATTTGTGGTTTTGGGTGATGGGCTGCTCTCTCTCACTCTCTGTATACACAATGGAATATATATATTAATATATAGAAGGAAGGTATAGAAGTAGCTAAGTTGCTGATAAAGCATAAACATGTTTCTCTGTATAGAATAAATCATAATTTATGTTTATCATAAATAAAACCTTCGTGCAGCTCTAGTCTAGGCCGGGGGTCTTGTAAGCAGTTGGACGTATGACAAGCTCCTCTTTAGTCTCTAAGAGCTTGTGACAAACACATACACATCCGCTTTGGGCCTGATGCTTCCTCTGTTCTCAGCTACATGTCTTAACCACACTGGTGGGGGTTGGGTGGTGGATGATTATAGCTTCTATTCTTCTTCTTTGAAGCTCCAATAGATTATATATACAGGGAATATATTCTCTGTAGGAGCCTTAGCAATGCACAACTGGTCTACTCTCAGTGACATCATCTTATGGAAGACTATACTGTGCACAGACCATATGCCATATGCTCTGTACTCTACACTGTGATATGTATATGTCAGGTCATTTGTCCCAATACCCTCAAATCACTGCATATGTTATGTTACATGATAATAATTCCAGTGTGGATTTTTTTGTTATGACCGCATATGGAAAATAACCCTTAAACCATAGAAGCTTTAATAAACTGATTTGGCTTATTGACATAGAAAAATACATATCATGGAAAATTAACTGCACTCTGAAGGAAACAACTGATAGTAATGAAACTTGGTGGGTAGGTTTGACATTTGGAGACATGCAAATAATTCAGGTTTCACGCTCAGCTGTGCATGTGGTGTAAGTAAGGACGGGTCTTAATGCTGTACCTGACTGACTATATGTGTCGTCCTGTTGCACATGCTTTCCATTCTGACTCGTGCTGTTGTGTTGGTAGCATCTCTTAGCAGCAGTATGGTCTGCCTCAGAGCAGAGTTCTGAAGCAATTTCAGCAGTTGGAAGAGAGGGGTCGCGTTGTAGGGCTCCTTTAAGCAGGATGGTTCTACTGATGTACTGTGCTTCATACTGGTTATGGAACATTACCATAGCATGCTGTTGGTGGCAGCAGATAGAAAAAGCACCAGAAACATGAAAGATCGGGGAGGCCTACATGAACCATGAACCATGACACAGGACTACATGCACGCAGACCGTTAAGACGACTGCCCTTAACACCACATGGCATGGCAGCGAGTCATCTTCAATGACGAGTGCTACTTTTGCCATGATGTAGATTACCAGTGAATCCATGTGTGGAAGCCTTGTGGTCAGTTCCAGTGTCTAAGATCCAGAGATATCTACTTTAGTTAGCATGCTAGCATGCTAAAACACTAACCCTGATCTCATATTATCCCACCGGTCTTAGTTTAAAGTTATTACACTAGAGGAGGACACAATGTTCCCAGCATGCACTTATTTATACTTACCTCTGCATCAGTGGTTTCAGAACAGTGTGGCTGGTTGTTTACATGGCATGTGGTTTATTTCTGTCTGATCTGCAAATGGGCGGATATAGCCCTCTGCTCAGCACTGACCTCAGCTTCCACAACCATACGATAGCGATCAGGCCATATGTGGCACAGCCTTTGAGTTTTGCATGTACGGGGGGGCGGGGTCTGAGCTCTTCAGTCAAGCATGTTGTATGAGAGGGCCTAGCGAATTAGGGCTTAGGTCAAGGCTCATAGTCCCTTAGGCAGTGCCTCCTCCACCATGTCTTCATGGGCCTTGTGCACAGGAGCACCGTTATGCTGGTACAGGGTAGGGCCTCCCTAACCTGGTGAAGCATATACCGGTCTAAAATAACTTTATAGACTGCAGCATTAACTTTACCTGGAACTTAACTGGAACTAATCCAAACCTCAAAAACATCCCCAGACCATTTGTAAAATGCAGCTACGCTCACCATGGAAAGAATAACTGCCCCCAGAAGGAAGTGTGGGATTGCAGTGCTGTTGTAAAAGAAGATAAAGGTAACCAGGAATAATTTATTGTGCTACACATACATTCAGTATGGCTGGTTGTTTACATGGCACATGGTTTATTTCTCTTTGGCCTGCAGGTGGCCAGATTTAGCCCTCTGCTCAGCACTGACTTTAACCACAACCCTGCAAAAGCTATCAGCTCAAACTATGCTCGTGGGTGGGGCAACCTTTGGCTGTGTGCATGTACAGGGGGATCTGAGCTGATGCAATACATGATTTTGACAGAAGTATGTGGACATCTTTAGATCACACCCATGTAAGCTTGATTGACATGCCATTCTAGAAACCATGGGAAGTATTTATTGAGCTACACATACAGAAGTCTGTCTCTCAGTATGGTGTCGGGCCGCCATGTTTGCTAACCCAACACACCAGACGTCTCGGCATGTTGTAGAGGTTCCTAATGGTGACCTTTTGAAAAACCATCCCATGCAACTTAAATATCCTCACACAGTTCCTGCAGATGGTGCAGTAGGGGTGGAGGTGGAGTGACACCAGGCCTTCTGGACGTGTGACAACAAACCGTTCATCTTGGTGCTGACCACGGTGCCTAAACACACAGATTCGTTGGTCATCTCTACCAAGACAAGAGCGGGACTCGTCACTGAAGATGACCCGCTGCCATTCTGAGTCACTCCATGACAGTCTGGCACCACACCATTGCAGTCTCTGGAGATGCTGACGTGGTGTTGAGGGCAGTCGTTGTAACGGTCTGTGTGCATGTAGTCCTACTCCTGTGCAGCTGTCTGTCAATGGTGCTGGCACTAAGAGGATAACTCATGAAGGACATCACTGTTCGCTGAATGTGTGAAACTGTGGCTGTTGGGCCAAACAGCTAGTACCTGTACCTGCAGGTATGAAACCTGAGTCAATTGTATGTCTCACAATATCTCACAATGTCAAACCCACTCACAACAAGTTTCTTCATCATTTTATGTGTTGATTGATTGGGTTCATCTTCTGGATGCAACTCTTTGTGCAGCTATTGTTTTGAGGATAAGTGTATATGGTGGGTGTTTCTAATAAATTGGCTACTGTATATTTCTTGACCCTGAAAAGTCAACTGACACAGTTAGTTTAGAATATTAGTCACAGTCAAAGTAGCCAAAGCAGCTCTCTCTCTCTCTCTCTCTCTCTCTCTCTCTCTCTCTCTCTCTCTCTCTCTCTCTTTCTCTAACTCTCTGTCCCACTTACTCACTCACACACACACTCCATGCTTTGCTCTGTTGGCAGATTTGAAATGGCACGCTCCTGCACACCTCTCTGCCCGAGGGCCATGCAGCCATCCATCCACTCGTCTGTCAGTCCCAGCAGTAAACAGTTTGTCACTGTCTTGTAATTTATTAATAGCTGTGACTGCAAGAATGGGATCGATACTGTGTGCGATGAATAAGAGCCAGAGAGTGAGATCCATCCATCTTGAGGGGGGATCACACATACAGGCAACACAAGGCTGGAGGCAGTCATGTATCATCATAGCAGGCAGAGCTGTTTATGTTTCAGTGTAGAACAATATCGTGTGCATCCAGATTAGCTCAAGTTGTTACGAAAAGGCGTATTGGGTAACGAGGGATAAATGGAAAACATCCCTGCAGCATGTGATCTGCATGGTGAATAGGCTCATTGCTGGTAAATAGACTTGACTTGCAACAGTAGGACTTTATCCATGAGATTAGCTGGTTCTCACTCAGGTGTTGATGATAACAGTGTTAGTGTGGTATTACCCAACTTCTCATGTGACACGATAATAGCACCCAACAGTGGCTATGAAGAACCCAACTTCAGCCTTGCACAAGCAGTAATACTGGTTGGTGTTGTGAGTCATGTTTTACCACACCATGTAACTACACTCATGTGAGGGCATGGTTACGTGAGGGCATGCACACACAGCAAACAGGCTCCAGATGGCCTAGGATACAAATACAGAGGATCGTTTGATCTGCTGATAAGTAGGGGCTGCTCCCACAGTTTCCTTGTCCACCATCCAGACACAGGGAGAACCTTCATTACACACCCCTGTCTCTGCCGGGACTATTACCAGGTGCTTAGCAGAAGGAAATCTGGTGTCACTGTGCCCATTATGGTGCCATTGCCAGCTAGATACCGTCACCTTCACTCGCAGTGGTGCCATGAACAAGACATCAAGTCTGCTACTGACTGCAGCCATACCATCCTTACGACCAATTCAGGTTCTGTTTGGGATCTGACGATGGTCGGGTTCGAGTATGGAGGTGGCTAGTGGTGAGCACTTCAGTCCTGCCTTTGATGTGGAGCAACACATAGTTTCAAATCCTGGTGTGATGATCTTGGCATCCATCGCATACGACAGGCCGTCACCCCTAGTAGTGATATGAGGGACACTAACAGCTCAGTGATATGTGCACAACATACTACGGCCACATGTGTTGCCTCTCATGGCAGGGCTTCCAACTGGCATTTTTCAGGAGGATAATGCTCACCCACATATGCCAATGGTTTCCCAGGAATGTCTGTACCAGATAACACTTCCTTGTCCTGCCTGGCCACCAGATTTATTACCAATTTATGTGACAAGCTGGGACGCCAGCTTCCGCAACCTAAAAGTGTGCAGGATCTATAGGCACAGCTACAACAACATCTGTGGCCAAATGTACCTCAAATGGACGCCATACAGAACCTATATGCCTCCATGCCCACCCATATCTCATCTTGTATCCAGGTTAGAAACAGGGTACAATTGCAGTTGTACAGTTTTGCCCCAGTAACCGTATTCTTTCACTCTAATACTGCAGTCACTTAGATATATCACCATTACATTCACACATATACAGTTTCAGGGTAGGGATCCATGGCCATATCTTCTTCTCCAGCTAGCTGGTCCTGCCAGAGTCGCTACAGCATGAAGAGAAAATATTAGGTAAAGATAAAGACCATAAATTTGTTTATCCAGACAGGATTAAGCTTGGACTACATTTTCGTGTCAGTGGATAATCACCATTTAGAATACCATTGAGTTCAAGACTAGGCTTAGACATGACTAGGAATTCCACCTAAATATACCACGGCAACTTCAGTTCAGCTGCTTAAATGTTTAATTGTCTTTCTATGTAATAAAGGTCAAAGGTCACAGGATATGGAGGCACAATACACTACTACTGGCTGCTATATATAGCTACTCCTAGGCCACCTGTGGTTTCCTTCAAAAGCAAGATGAAAGCAACCATGTGAAATATGAAACTGAAAGAAGGAAGTAGGTTGTAGTATCTAAGCAACCACAGCACCAAGAAACTTTCATATTGAGCAATTCAGTTCCGCTTTATGTGTTTCAGGTCTTCCCAGTGCCGACCTTGTACTTGCCTACAGAGTTCCAACCTGGATCTAAGATGATGCCCCTCGTCCCACCCTATCATTCTATTCCCTTCTACCATTAACGAGCTGGAACAGGTGTCTAGAACATTACCCATGATAACATCTACATCTGGGCATATCTGTTGCTGAGGACAAAAAGGGCAACAATGGTGACACCCAATGGTCAGCAGGAGAAGCTCTTCTATGTCTTCTTCTTATCTCCAGTGGTTGATCTGTTCTTGATTTCTTTTAAAAACAGGTACAAATGCTGTCTGGTTCTCTGAATAGCACCAGAGTTCTAAGAAGCCTGAATGAAACCAGTTCAGTAGTCAGGAGTCTGTTGGGTAAAAAGAGCCATGTCATAGTTTTAGTCAGGTTCAGTTTTCTAAAATGCAATTCCTGCAACCAGGGGTTTCAACTTGGCATGGTGTGGCTTCAAAGAACCCTCTTTGGTACCTTTCATTTTTCACTCTTCAAGAGTGTAGTATAACAATCACATCAAGAGCCAGGAAATCTGTCAGTGTGCTGTACTTCCTTTTAGGAGGTTGCACGCCTTCTGACTGCGGAAGTGGACTGTTATGTAATGAAAGTTGCTGAGGTTGACTAAGCGTCATGAATCCGAACACTAGTGAAGGGAAAGACTTGCAACAAGAACCTTTAAAAATCCAACTTCATGCAACCAAAACCATATGATGGTGCCAAACTCCGCAGCTCAGCAGCGCATAGCATACCCTTACCAATGAACCCTGGATCACAATGCTAGCCTCCAGGAACCTGGAGATGTAGACAGAAATTTGCTAGGCATCCCAGAAGGCCTTGCTGAGATGAACCATGCCTTTTTTATTGTAGTCCTCAGGCAATCAGATGTTTGATATCTGATCTTGGAAGGGCTGTACTTCAGCAGAAAGTGACAGAAGCCAAACTTCACATGTTTGAAGTGGGTCACATGCCCTTTCCAGTGATTGCATTGCTAACCAAACTACAGAACCCAAAACCACAATAGGATCCTCACCTGTTGTCTTCTCTGTGGCATTCATATTGCTGGTGTCAGAACCATGTGATCAATAATTGGTTGACACCAAGCTTTAAGCATCACCAAGCAGTAAGGCCCATCATTGCTCTGGCCTACATTCGTTTTTACGAAATCCAATTCTGGACCTGGGCAGCAGGGGTCACTGTGTGATCTCTATTTGTGTTGAGCAAGTCAGCTTCTCAACACATCCAGGAAGAGGGCTTGGTCTTTCCTGGCTGGTCTCACTGGACTTTAGCCAGACCTCTACCTCCTCTGCTTGATTAATGTGGTGTAATTGAGGAGTCGTTGGTGCAATGGGTTGAAGTCTTACTGCAGGTGAGGAGGCAGGGAGTTAACCAGCAGTGCAAGCAATCAAACGAGACAGGGCTAGTCTATTTTAGCATAGACAGAATTATGGACCGTACCGCTTGCTACCTCCGGGTTAAAGAGGCAGGCTGTTTCTGAATAGATCTATTTGTCAAGACACATGAGGTGGCCAGGTTCGGTACTGACAGGCAAGCTTCCAGCAAGGCCAAAGTAGCATGCAGTGTATTACCAGGGTGTAGAAAATCAGTTTCCTCTGAAACGCGAGTGAGGGCCAAAACAGACCTCTGGCATCAGATTTATCTCTGCCCTGTTTACTCTGCCCAGGAAAAAGACCCATCTCTTCAGGTGGCCACACAGGCTTATGGGAGATGAGGGCCCTCAGGTTCCAGGTGGACTCACTTCATTTGGGTTGTGTAATTTATTACAGCAGTGAATTCTGAATCACAGAGCTTCATAGGGTATGGCATTTTGAGGGTTTGTGAAACCAATGGGAAACCTGAATTATACAAATAAGACTTTATTAAAAAGTAAATAATAGATCATAAAAATATATGGTCAAAGGCCAAAGCAAAATATATAAAAAGCCTTTTTCATATAAACGTTTACATTTACATTTAAACTCATCATCAATAGAATAGTTAAGCTCAGATGATGCTGTTGGGAAGGAAGATAATGGTGACCAGGATCAATAACTGATGATACATTTAGACTGATATGGTCAATATTTACTGAGCTACACATGCAGAAGTAGTGTCTCTCAGTATGGCATGGGGCTGCCATGTATGCTAACACAACATGCCAGACATCTCGACATGGAGTTGCAGAGTTTCCTAATGGTGTCCTGGATAATCCCTCCCATGCAGCTTGAATATTCTCACGCTTTGGTCGTCTCCACCGAGACAAAAGACACCATTGCAGTCTTCGGCTATACTGATGTGGTGTTAAGGGCAGTCATCGTAATGGTCTGCATCGTGAAACCATTTGCCAATGGTGCTGGCACTAACAGGATGACTCATGGAGGACAGCACTGCTCACTGATCTTCACAATCGTGGCTGTTGGGTCGGTCAGGTACAGTGATAAGACCCGTCCTTGCTTATGTCACATGAAACTTGAATCAGTTGCATGTCTCCTGATTACAAAACCACCAATCAAGTTTGATTCCTGTGGGCTGATTCCTTCTGCAGCTGTTCTTTTGATGATGAGTGTAATGAGTTTCCGAGGTCCAGCTCATGCATGGCTAATCCACATCTATAGTTCCATAAGAGCTTTCAAACCACACACCTCTACATCAGTCAGTGCTCTTTTAATGTGGGGTGGCCTTTTCCTCTACTGCACACTCATCTGGAGAGAGGAAGGTAGGCAGACAGGCATAAGGTACACAGTGATAGGGGAGAGAGAGAGAAAGAGAGAGGGAGGAAGTAAGACAGGAAGCAGGCCGATAGACATTAGACAGGCAGCAGTAGGAAGAGAGAGTTTGAACGAGGAAGAGGGAGAGAGATGGAAAGAGAAAGTAAGGTAGGCAGACAGAAGTAGGGAGAGAGAGGGGGGGGAGTAAGAGAGAGAAGGGAGGAAGACAGGCAGACAGACGTAGGGAGAGAGAAAGAGAGAGGGGGGGTAAGAGAGAGAAGGGGGTAGACAGGCAGACAGATGTAGGGAGAGAGATAGAGAGAGAGAGAGAGAGCAAGAGAGGGGGAGTAAGAGAGAGGAGGGAGGCAGACAAGAAGACAAAAGTAGCAAGAGAGAGAGAGAGATGGAGAGAGGTAGACAGACACAGAAGACAGGCAAGGAGAGATAGAGGGGGATCTAAGAGAGGGGAGGGAGACAGGCATTAGGCAGACAAAGGTAAAGAGAAAGGAAAAAGTTAGAGAGATAAAAGAGAGAAAGAAAGATAGTAATGAAGGTAAACAGCAACAATATTAGGTAGACAGCTAAGGAGAGTGAGGAAAAAAGAGGGAGAGAGAGGAAGTAAGAGAGAGGAGAGAGACAGGTATTAGGCAGACAGAGGTGTAAGGAGAGGTGGGGTAAGAGAGGAGGGAGAGCGAGAGAAGGAGGGAAGTTGAAAGACACAGTAGACAGAGGTATGGAGAGATAAAGGGGGAAGTAAAAGAGAGGAGGGAAACAAACATTAGGCAGTCAGAGGTAAGGAGAGAGAGAGAGGGGGAAAGAGAGAAGAGGGAGGCATACAGAGGTAATGAGAGAGAGAGTAAGACAGAGGAGGGACCCGTGCATTACTAGGAGGTCATCTTGGGGTGGGGTTTGACGTATCTGGGTGGGCAACAATGAATATACTCCTTAATGAGATTAACAGACAGAGCAGCGCAGGCTCAGGTATGATCAACGTCTGTATGAACACCGAATTTACCAGGATGCCTCTACTTCAGATCAGACGATGTTTAGGCAAAATTTGATTATCAGATTTAATTAAACTTTTTTATTACAATATTACAATATTTTTATTTATTACAATAAAACAAAAATATATATATATATTTACAGTACACACACACACACACACACACTATATTGCCAAAGGCTGATGCATTGCTTTACATGCATATGAACTTGAGTAACATCCCATTCTTAATCCATAGGGTTTAACAAGATGATGGCCCACAGCTATAACAGCTTCAGCTCTTCTGGGAAGGCTTTCCACAAGGTTAGGAATGTGTCCATGGGAATTTCTGACCATTCTTCCAGAAGCACATCTGTGAGGTCAGACACTGATGTTGGATGAAAAGGCCTGGTTCACAGTCTCTACTCTAATGCAAGTTCTTCCACACCAAACTTGTACATCCTGTAAGGTCGTACCCCAGCCACCAGAGGGCAGCAGTGAACTGGCAATCATTCATAACACCCTGCAGCTGGTAAACAGGCTATATATATCTATCAGGAAGCAGCCTGGGTTGCTAGTTCTTTGCTACACTGAGTGTGTGAGAGGTTCTGGTTGGTAATGGTAGAGGGCTGAGAGTGTTTGTGCTCACTGTCAGATTTGTTGTCCCCTCCTTTTATTTATTTATTTTTTTAGTTGGCTTGTTATACTGTTATCTCCATCCCAGATTTCTGTTTGTTTGTGTTGGGAATTTCACAAGGTTTGTAAATTTAGGAGGTAGACAATATTCCCACTGGTAGCTTGTCCAGCAGAGCTCCTGAGTAATGCTTAGGAGCCCTGAACCCCTTTCCACCAACAGCTACCTTGCTTTGTGTTCTGGTGCTCAGTCATGTTGTAACAGAAAGGGGCCGTCTCCAAACTGTTCCCCCAAAGTTGGGAGCATGAAATTGAAAGAAGGGGCCGAGCCCGACTCCTCAAAAGTAACCCCTCACCATAGTTTCCCCTACACCAAACTTGATCTGATCTGAAGGTCATATGAAGTTTGGAGGTCTGGAGTGATTGACTCTGCATAAAGTTGGCGACCTCTGTGCACTATACACTTCAGCATCCGCTGAGCCCACTCTGTCATTGTACGTGGTCTACCAGTTTGTGGCTGAGTTGCAATCATTCCCAATCACTTCCACTTTGTTATAATACCGCTGACAGTGGACTGTGAATTATTTATTTATTTATTTATTTATTTATTTAAAGTGTGTAAGCAGTCTACATGTCCAGGTGTTTGGTTTTATATACCTGTGGCCATTGAAGTTATAGGAACACCTGAATTCCGTGACTTGGCACTCTTGTCTACACACTGACTGTCCATTTGATCAGCTCCACCCACCATATAGGAGCAGTATGTAGCTCTATAGTGGTTGCAGATTGTAGCCACCTGTTTCTCTCCATACTTTACTACACTCCTTTTACCCTGTCCCCCACAGGACCACCCCTAAGGTGTGTTTATAACACCAGCACCACTGCTGTGTCTGATCCTCTCACACCAGCACCACATCAGTGATCCACCACCCACAGAATACCTGCTCTGTTGTGGTCCTGTAGGGGTCCTGACCATTCAAGACCCCAGAGGGGCTTCATCCTATGCCCTTGTGCAGTCAGAATGCAGCAGTGCTCCTGGTCAGCATGTATAATAGCCGTATCTCATTTGACCTCTGCCGTTGTTAAAGCTCTGCTTTAGTGAGGTACAGTTAACCCAGCGTCGCACCAGGTCTTAGGCACCTCCTCTAGATTTGACTCAGAGTTGGCTCAGGCCGGTCATTGGAGGCATACATCACAGCAGCACTGGAAATCCCATCAGTTAAATGTTGTCGTTGAGTATCAGTCTATGCTTAAATTGACAATAACACAGCAGCACATGAAACATCCACAATAACAATAGGGGGTGGAGTCTGTGTGCATGGCCACTCCACATAGTCATGACAAGTAGAAAATATGTAAAGGAATATGCATTAAGAGACCGGAGATTAAAAGGCAGTGCAATAATAAAATGTTTAGAGGCCGCAGGTATCAGTAGATATCAGCAGATAAGCACAGTACTGAATAGGCATGTGCATATACTGGTATTTCAGTAAAGTGTCTAGAGTGTCCAGGAGTGCAGATGTACAGGACATACAGTAAAGTGTCATATAGTGCAGATAATAAACCAATGTTCTTCCAGCATGACAATGATCCCAAACACACCGCTCGGGAAACGAAGGAGTGGCTCCGTAAAAAGCATTTTAAGGTCCTGGAGTGGCCTAGCCAGTCTCACAACACCATAGAAAATTTGTGGAGGGAGTTGAAAGTCATGTTGCCCAGCGACAGCCCCAAAACATCACTGCTCAAGAGGAGATCTGCATGGAGGGATGGGCCAGAATACCAGCTACAGCGTGTGCAGACCTAGTGAAGACCCACAGGAAACGTTTGACCTCTGTCATCGCCAACAAAGGTTATGTTACAAAGTACTGAGCTGAACTTTTGTTATTCACCAAATACTTATTTCTTTTTTACTTATTACTTTTTGTCTCTCATAGCTGAAGTGTACCTATGATGAAAATTACAGACCTCTCTCATCTCTCTAAGTAGGAGAACTTGCACAATCAGTGCCTGACTAAATTTTTTACCCCACTGTACTTTATGAGGCACATGATTTTAAGCATCTATATCATCAGGCTCTCTTTAGCGCCTCCATGTGGTGGTTTGTAGGTACTAAAGTATTTGTATTTCATGTGCCAGGTCATTTTGGTTTCCAGTTGTCGTTTAGGCTAGCTGCAGTACGGGGTGGGCCTCACATTCTCAACAGTTTCTTCATAAAGTGCTAAAATGTAGGCAGTGTTAGTTTGGAGAAGCATAAAATGAGAATTTATCTGTTCATGGTTCAGAGTTTGCTCTGTATATGTTGTGCTGGCTCGACCCATATTGTATCTGTGCTTCTACTAGCTGTTCCAGGTTTACTGTTGCCCTCTGTTTATTATGAATTCAATCATCAGATTGAGGTGTGTGTGTGTGTGTGTGTGTGTGTGTGTGTGTGTGTGTGTGTGTGTGTGTGTGTGTATAATACTCTCAGAGCTAATGGCCCAGGGCCCTGCACATAAATGGACAGCCTTCTAAATCAGTTGTAGTAACATGTTTTCCTCCTCAGACACTGTTACTCAAATGTTTTTGGCCTACAATCATCGCTCTCATCGCAGTAACTGAGAGGCTTCAGACAGCGAGATCAGCCAAACTGTCCTCAGTTCTGATTCTACTCGACCTGTCTGCGGCCTTCGACACGGTGAACCACAAGATCCTCCTGTCGGTCCTCACCTCGCCAGTTATCGTTCTCAGCTCATATAGCGAACCTGACTAGGTCATGCAGATTCCTCCTCTACAACATCCGGAGGATTCGACCCTTCCTTTCTCAGGAAGCAACCCAGCTGCTTGTCCAGTCTCTGGTCATTTCAAGGCTAGACTATTGCAACTCGCTCCTGGCTGGTCTTCCCCTGCGGGCCATCAGGCCCTTGCAACTTGTTCAGAACGCTGCAGCCCGTCTCATCTTTAACCTTCCGAAGTTCACCCACGTCACTCCACTGCTGCGCTCCCTTCATTGGCTTCCTGTTGTTGCCCGCATCAGATTTAAAACTCTGATGCTGGCCTACAAAGCCAAGAATGGACCAGCGCCTCCCTACCTTATGGTGATGGTGAAGAGTCGAGCTGTACCTCGAGCCCTTCGTGCTTCAAGTACAGCTCGTCTCGAACCACCATCCCTGAGGACTCATGGAAGACAAGCATCCAGACTCTTCTCTGTCCTGGCTCCCAGATGGTGGAATGAACTCCCACTGGGCGTCAGAACAGTGGAGTCTCTCGCAGTCTTCAAACGCAGACTGAAGACCCATCTCTTCGTAATGCACTTAAGTGAGTGAGCTCTAGCAGACGTGTAAATTGTGTGTATCGTGTGGCAATTTTATAACCTTTTTGTATTGCACTTATAATGACCTTTCTTTAGGTACCAGCACTGACCCCCTGTTCGGGCAGTGTCTGAGCTCGTGGTGAGTTTTAGGCTCTAAACTTCCTACTAACTGGAATATTATCCAACAGATCACTAAGCACGGTTGTAAGTCGCTCTGGATAAGAGCGTCTGCTAAATGCCTTAAATGTAAATGTAATGTAAATGTACAATGGACTGGCGGCCTGTCCAGGGTTTTCTGCCTTCTGTCCAGTGAGCACTGGGGTAGGCCACCCCACCCCCGCAACTCAGTCTCAGAGTCTGTGAGACAGATACAGAGAGAGACACATAAGGAAACTTGTTGTGTTCACCGCATGGTAGCTTTCTTCAGGTAAGTAAAGAAGGGCTAGCCTGCCAGCCATGTGCAGATCACTGGCTGCTGTCCATGGTGCTGAAACCATACCCTCCAGTTCAGCTTCAGCACCATGGACAGCAGCCAGTTACCCTGGAACCACAATATGCAATTTCTCCATCTGACTCTGATTATTCCAGTAACCACTTAGCTACATAATGATACATCACAAGCTTGGCCATAGACTATTTGTGTGATAAGCTGCACCTCCAGTATAACAAACATTAATTCAGACACACTGTGTATATTTACAGTAAAGTGTGGGAGTGGCTTTGGCGCCCGGTGTGTAGACACCTGCTGAACACCGTGTCTGAAACTGAAGACAGAAGTAGGCAGTTTGTCCCTCCTTTTTCTGAGACAACAGTCTACCGTTCTGGGAAGGCCTCTGTTCGATCTTGCTGTGAGGATCTGATTGCAGTCAGGTGCTAATGCTGGATCCCAGATGCCACTCTGCAAAACTCCAGAAAGTGCAGGGGGTGGGTACAGAGTGGTGGGCAGGTCTGGGCAGAGGTGGATAGTGAGGAGAGGTGAGGGGAGGTGGGGGGTCGTAGTTTTACACTCAACTGACATGGAAGGCAAAAACGGCATTAAAGTTACACACCAAAAACCCAGCAGTGGTCACAGTTGGCCAACATGTTGTGAGAAAGTTTGCTGGTTCCTCATTTGTGGTGCTTCATGTTTTTCCAGTTCATTATAGTGTTGCTAAAAGGCTTCTCTGGCCACTTGCCATATTTGAACTAAAGTGTATACAGTATGGAGAGTGACTGCACTGCTGATTCCAGCTGCTGGCTGACTGCTAAGCTGTGGCTAAGCATGAATGTGAGTCTATGGGAGGAACGAGGGATGAATAAACACTGCATAGACAAGTGCAAGTCAGTATATCTGTGCACTGCAGTTTGGCGATCTGCCCTGAGTGAGTACATGCAGTTTGGTGGCTGTAGGTTAAAGGAAACTCTACGGTTTTGGTGGTGGCCAAAAATGAATGGGGCTCTATAGGAGAAATGAGGGATGGAAATAAAGACAAACAGACGAGTGCAGCCAAAAAATCTCTCAGCCAAGAAAACGAGTATAAATGTGATAGAGGTAATATCACACACCAACCCCCAATACAGGACACGCTTTTGGTGTCACTACACATATAACCCTCACGCAGTGGTTGCACGGCACACTAGCTGACATCTGGGGAAAAAAACAATCCTACAAGAGACATATTAACACTACAAAGCTCTTTACCTGACCGCAGCTCAACATACCATCAGTAAAGAAAATCTATATTCCAATAAATATAGAAACGAAACCAAGCTGACATCATGGGGCCCTTTTGGGCTCTGATCTGTGAGAAAACTAGCAGCTTCCTCATTTGTGGTTCACCAAGCAATAGCTCAACAAAGCCACACTGATAAACAGCTTCTGAAAGAGCTATGTAAGCCACACACGCTCAGTGTAGGGTGCATATATATTTATTTGTGCAGCCCACCACAAAATAAAAGACCTCGGTGAAATGTTTCCTCAACTCACAGTAGATGTGCCAAAGGCTCTTAGAGGCCCCAGTAATTGGAATGGAGAAATCGGTCTCTAATAACAGCACACCAGGTACTGGAGACGGACATATGACTGGGCCAAGCATACAGCAAAGCATCTGTGCTCAAAAGAAAAGGGTTCCCAACAAAATCCATGTGACCTAGTACTGTCATTGCTACTTGCTCTCCTCTAGGACCTTCTCTATGTGTCTGACAGCATCATAGACCCACGACGACATGGACATAATCCAACCTGGCTGTAGAATGCCGGGCACTCCCAGAAAAAACTCCAGTTATGCCCCCTAGTTAATTCCACCTGCAGCTCACCAGCCTTGGGTCCAGCAGTGGAGCGTGTAGAGCCTGCTGAGCACCTTGCTTCCTCTCCTATAGGTGGGCAAAGGTCCAGAGATGATGACCCTGACCTCAGCCTTCTTTTAAATGTTGTCTAGCAGTGATTGAACATGCTTCAAATAGGATAAGAAATCATTCACCACCACGTGAACAAATATGGCACCAACGTTTCTGTGTTTACTGAGGGCCCAAGACAGACGGCCCTTATTGTAGGAACTTTAATAATGGTGTCTGTAGTGGAACAAGTGGGTGTGGTGTAGCTCAGTGTTTCTCAGCCCTGGTGCTGGAGGCACCTTCCTTGCCCCTGCACCTTTTAGTGGCTTCCCTGGTTTAATACACCCCCTGCAGCTCTTGTAAGGTGAGCTGAAGTTGAATCAGGTGTGTTGGGAGCAGGGAGGGCTCTTAAATGTGCAGGGCAGGGGGCCTCCAGGACATTGGTTGAACACTGGTCTAGTGGGTAACATCTCTGGATTCTATCACTCTAGACTGGAGGCCAGGTAGGGCGTTGCCTATATCACATGCCAAAAATGGGAGAAACTCCATAGTAGAAACAGGGAGTAGGGGTCAGACCATCTCTCAGCGCCTGTCCCAGAGTTGGAACACTGCTGATCTCGAACACTGCAGGACTAAAGTCTCTCAACCAAGAAAAGGTGTATAAATGTGGTAACTAATGTTACACATCAGTCTCTAATAGGAGGGCATGTTGTTGATGTCACTACACATATAATCCTCATGCAATACCACCATGAAATATTCAAGGCTCAGTGGTTGTATGGCACACTAGCTGGTGTCTGATCAAACAATATAAGTACAGACATATTAACACTGCAAAACTATTTACGCGACCTAAACTCAACGCAGTAAAGAAGATCTATGATCCAAATAACTGACAAAACCCAGCTGAAGTGACCGTGCCTACTTGATCACTGGGCTGTGAGAAAACTAGCAGGTTCCTCATTTGTGGTTCATCATGAAATAGCTCAACAAAGCCACACTAATAAACAGCTTCTGAAAGAGCTCGGTAAGCCACACACGCTCAGTGTAGGGTGCATATATATTTGTGCAGCCCACCACAAAATAAAAGACCTCTGTGAAATGTTTCCTCACCTCACAGCAAGTAGGGTAACCAACAATGTGCTCTTAGAGCCACAGTAAAACTGGCCGGGAGAAAAGACAATCAAGCTACTGATACATAGATACCATCCTATGAACTGGGCCAAAACGTTGCAGCAAAGCACAGCAAAGAAGCTTCTGTGCTGAAAAGGACAAGGTCTCCTAAACTGATAAAAACTTACACCCAACACAACCCCTATGACACATATAGGATGTTCCCTATGTTTTATGACAGCATCATAAAGCCACAGAACGCTGGGCACTCCCAAAAAAAGCTCCAGTTATTCACCTTGTTGATTCCACTTGCAACACACCAGCCTTTAAGTCAGCAGAGGAATGTGCAGTGCCTGCCATTTTTGTGCTTACACACTTACACATCTTCTGCATTTAACTCATCCGTAAAGTGTAACACTCACATGTACATGCACACTAGGGAGCAGTGAGACAACACCCCTGGAGCAGTGGGCAAGCCCTATCCATGGTTGCCCGAGTTCAGGTGCCTTGCTCAAGGGCACTTTAGTCCATTACATGCTGGTTGAAGGAATCAAAACCAGTGACCCTCCCATTCACCAGGCTGATTTCCTAATCTCACAACCCACAACTGCCCAAAGGGACAGTCGTCATTTCAAACCATCTCTTGGTGGCCCCTACCTGTGTAAGAAATTATCACACTTGTAAAGCTCCTCTTCATGGTTAGCAATATGTCTACAGTTCAAAACACACTCAAAAGATGATCAATCTAGTGGGTGTGTTGGTGTGGTAAGCGCGCGGGTTTTGGGTAAAAGCTTGCCTGTTCCCTGTTTTTTGTGGTGCATAATTTAACAGTTCATACGAGGCCCATTTAACGTAACGGTCACATCTATCACCTGGTGAATGCTGCTTAAACAGAGGGAGCCTGAGAAAACTGGAAGAAATCATACACATACACCCTGACCCTTTTTAGACACGACACTAAACACACTGATGTTAAAGTATGTTCACGAAAGGCAGTTTTCTCAGTAGCTGTTTACTTTGGCTATAAGCTGAGAACCGTCATGCACACACCCTGACTGTCCCCCTCCCCCCACCAACCACTGCCCCAATTTCACACTGCCTGACGTGATGGTGTGGAAGATACGCTGGGAATACGTTTTTGCTGTTTACCCAGCGCATGTGGAAAATAAGGACCCAAACAGTATGTAAGACCTTAACAAACCACCTTTGAATGCCATGGCAAATCACCCTACAACACAAAAAAGCAAACTAATAGAGCAAACGTCTAGCAACACCCACCCACATCAACCACCAGGGATACCCCCCAAAAATAAGCAACCGCACAGTCAAACATGTTGTTATATTATAGCAATAGGCCTAGCAAGACCTTAGCCATCCTACATTGGATACCATAGCAACAACCTAGCAAACCCATATGGATGCCAATAGCAAGCCACCTAGCAAACACCTTAACTACCACACTGGGACACCTTTCTAGCTATCTAGGAGCAACTTTTGGCAACTAGCTTTAAGCCTTGTTCAGGACATGCACATTTAATAGACTGACATAAGAGAGATCCTACAATGTAAGCTGTTCCAGCCTTCAGACCCTGCAGTACTGGTACTAGACCACTGGGTAATGTTAATGTTACTGCCAGAGCTGTTTTACTAGTTACTGCTGCAGACCACCACTCCATGACTCACGATCACACCCCACTGAGCGCATGATTGGCTGCTTGAGGCGTTTGCTGTTTTCAGTTATGAGATCATTTCCTGCTTCTGTTGCAGTGATGCTTCATTTAGAGAAAGAACTTTGAGCACAAAGCTTGTGATCGATCTGATCGTAATGGTGTGTTTGCATGCAGCTTTCTCAGGCCAGACCCACGGACCATAAATGCTAATGCTGATCTGACCTGCACTCATCCGTTTGTCTTACTTTTTCTCTGTCCCTTGTTCCTCCTATAGAGTTCCAATTAATTATTGGCCCCTACAGGCAAACCTCAAACTCAAACCCCATTATTTTCTTTACTCTCCAGCCACCAAACTGCATGTACTCAGGCCAGGTCGCCAAACTGTAATCCATATCCATACTGCACTCCTCTATGTGTCATTTATTAATTTATGGAGGCCTTATCCAATGTCAAAATATGTAAATACAGTTGGAGAATATTTATAATATTAATAAGAATACTGTAACATTGCTCAAAAACTACTGTCTGTATTTAGAAGAGCAGAAGAAACCACATAATGAACAACTTGAATAGAAGGCTGGTCACTCAGAGCCTAGAATGACACATACAGCAACTACATATATGGTAACCGGTCCTCCCCCAGTGATTGGTCCGGAGGGACGCTATGCAGAAATGTATGTCCTTTCTATGTGTGTGTGTGTGTGTGTGTGTGTGTGTGTGTGTGTGTGTGCACTAATCAGATCAGATTATTTTAGCTACTACGGGAATGTGTGTCTGTGTGCGCGCACCACACATATGGTATATGAGTTAAGCAGGGCTGTGTGTATGGTGATGTGTGAGAGTGTAGATGGAGCGTGTGAAAGTGAAAATGTGTGGCTTTTTTTTTTTTTTTGCTTCTGTTCTGCTTATTTTACATTAACTGTCATGTTTACCAACTGAACAGGACATCAATCAACCAAGCAAAACCAATCAATATGTTTTAAAGCAACTAACCTAACAACACCATCCCATCTTTACAAGCAGCCAAGCAACAAACTTAAGCTTGTTTCAGGACATACACCTTTTCACAGACTGGACATGAAAAGACATCATGCCACATGCACCTGTTTCCAGCCCTCAGAACCTGCAGTACTGTTTTTTACTAGACCACTGGGTAATGTTAATGCAATGGAAGTCTGTTTAAAGAAGTTTCTGCAGAGCTGGGTTACTGGGTAAACACTGCAGACCATCATGCACACGATTACACCCCACTCTCACATGGCTGGTGATCTTGCTTTAAGGTGGTTTGCTATTTTCAGTTGTGAGAAACGGTTTGCTGCTTCCTCTCTGCAGTGATGCATCATTTACAGGATAAGACATCACTGTTGGTCCCTACTCCAAACTCTACTGTTTCACTTCACAGACACAAACTGCAAAATAACTCACTAAAATCAGGGGCCCAAGCTCTAATGCACAGCTATAAGCTCCTGCACTCCTCTGTGTTGTTTACTGATCCCTCGTTAATCCAATGATCTTCCGTTTATTTTGGCAAATCCTTAGCAATCAGCCTCACCCAGAAACAAGCATCATATACTGATACTCAAAATGTGACCATAATATGCTTTGGACTAACAACGTCATTGGAATGACATCAGATGTGCTCCTGCTTGGATGGTATTAAACCCGGCAGTCACACTGACCCTGTCAGGATAAGATCAGACACCCCTACCTTAAACACTATTTACAGTGTAACTCAGTGTTTCTTAACCCTGGTCCTGGAGGTGCCCTGTCCTGCACTTTGCAGTGCTTTCCCTGCTCCCAGCGCACCTGATTGAACTCATTAGCTCATCGACAAGTGCTTTCAGAGTAGCAGGGAGGTGTATTAAAGCAGGGAATCAACTTCAGTTAGCAGGGCAGCGTGCCTCCAGGACCAGGGTAGAGAAACACTGGTCCAACCCTTCACAATATGACCAATGGCAAGAAGTAGGTGGTTTAGGGTAGAACTGTCCATTAATGCGTAATGCAACAACCAATTAGCTATGTCTGCAATGACAAACCAATAAGAAACCTACACCTGCACCTGTATGGAGGGTGTTTCTGATAAAATGGCCAGTGTGTTTGAATATTTCATAGCAGTTTGTCAAATTTAGGAATGTTAAAGACACACATACATCCAGATTGTTCTATTTCTTGCCCTCTGTCTTGGGGAGACCTTATTCAATGTCCTATTACCAAAACAGGAGAAGAGTCAGGAAAGGCAACATTGTCTGCTCGAAAACCCACTTGTCCTGTGTATTTCAGAAGAGCAGAAGAAGCCACATAATGAACAGCTTGAATAGAAGGCTGGTCACTCAGAGCCTAGAATGACATATACAGCAACTACATATATGGTGACTGGTCCAGTAACTGGTCCAAAGGAGTTCCAAAAGTTGATGTTGCTATGCAAGATGTCTGTGTGTATGTGTGTGTGTGTGTGTGTGTGTAAGTGCGTGTGTGTGTGTGAGTGCGTGTGTGTGTGTGTGTCTGTACACTATCAGATCAGATTAATTTAGCTACTGCTGAATGTGTGATGTAGCAGATGTACGTGTGTACACAAGGTGAATGTGTGCTTCTTGTCTTCACATAGAGCCTCTAATATCAGTTATTGTTTAGATATGAGGAACAATCAGAATGTTGGGTTTTGTTTCACAGCTGTCTAAACAAGACACAGCACGGAAGAAATATGAGAAAATGCACTAATAATAATAATAATAATAATAATAATAATAATAATAATAACATTAAATACTTAATTTCTCTAATTTGAACTTTATTTTGCTCATAAGAAAGTGCCACAGATTAAACGCACATTAACTCACTATGAAACCAGGAAGATGTAAAAGAACAAGTTAGTGAATCTTTAGCTAGAACATTATTTATTAACATATCTATGGCTCTGTGAAATAGAAAAGCCAAAGAAGACAATGAACAAGCATGAGGAAAAACCCAGCTGCCTCTCTGATGGGGTGAGGGGGTTATTTGTTTAACAGGATGGTGGCGTATTCAGACTTATCTCCAATGTCAGTAACTGTAGGTGTAGTTCCACGTCTACTACTGTGGACTACAGTGGCGTAGGTCACTTCATCTGTTGCAGGTGTAGTACTGTGGACTACAGTGGAGTACGTCACTTCATCTGTGTCAGGTGTAGTACTGCATCCTACAGTAGAGTACATCCCTTCATCGGTTTCAGGTGTAGTACTGTGGCCTACAGTAGAGTACATCCCTTCATCTGTGTCAGGTGTAGTACTGCATCCTACAGTAGAGTACATCCCTTCATCGGTTTCAGGTGTAGTACTGTGGCCTACAGTAGAGTACATCCCTTCATCTGTGTCAGGTGTAGTACTGCATCCTACAGTAGAGTACATCCCTTCATCCTGTAGAGAGGATGATCATAAATGGGTGAGTACCACACATCCCTTTACAGACCACTTCTGTGATGAGGTGTGAGTTTACGAAACCTAAACTCCTCTGTATTGCCATAGCAGCTTGGAACCGACACCGGGGGTGAAATGGTTTTTCAGTGCGAGCATCAAACGTGGAAATATGATTAATGTCCAGATCAGTCGCGAGCATTACTGCGCTAATGTTAGCTGCCCTGATATAAATATGAGTGTGTGGATTAGAGGGACCGAAGGAGATATGAGGTCTCTGCTGTGTTTTTGTCTCTTAGGAGCTACAATAACCAACGAACATTTTAGCAGCCATTGCTGTATATGATGGGATTTGATGGAATATTATGGGATGTAAAGAGATGTGATTAGATGTAGGAACTCACCTGTGTTTTCGGCTCATCCTTCTTCATCCTTTTTTGCTCTCGGCTCTCCGTCTGCCGTCGTCTCCGTCCTGCAGAAGGAAAACCAGAAAGAGTGAGATACTGCATATACCATATCACAAATGAGTGTAAACAGGTGTGTGTGTGTGTGGGTGTGTGTACCTCTGTATCTCCAGCAGATGACTCCTCCGAGCCCCAGCAGGAGAAGAAGAACAGGAATTAAGATGAAGAAGTGAATGGAATGACCTGTGTCTGGAAAGGAATGAGAGTGTGTGTATGTGTAAGGAGGTGTGATAAAGGGGAGATAAACACATCTGTAACCACCCACATCCAGCTGCAGTCAGTGTGCTGTGCTTACCACTAGGTTTTGGGGAGGAACTGGTGGTTGAATTGTTTGGACTGGTGTTGCTGTTGTCCACTTGTGTAGATGTTAGAGATCTGGGTATGGGCTCTGTAGTGACAGAAGGGTTTCAACAACAGCAAACAACTTACTGTGCACAGTAACACCAGAACAGTCATACCATTAAAATGCTAATCTTTAGACATCAGTTCACTGTGACCATAGAAAGAGAATAACACTAAAGAACAGAGACATGTATGATGAACAGCCATCATGAACTGAACACATTTAATTTTGCGTAGAGATGAACAGTGTGAATATTACTGGTGTAATAAGCTATTTAGCTAATAAGAATCAATTTTTGATGTTTCTAATCTCTTCATGTTAACAGCACATAAGTGGACACATCTTCTACAACAAACTTAAATATGTCATTTATTATGTTATTTCACATATAAGATGATAATTCAAAAAAGATTAGAAATTATAATAAATGTCAGAAAGCGTCTTAAATCCATCTGCAGTCAGTGAGCTGTACTCACCATTAGTCTTTTCAGTGGAACATGCAAATGTTGTAGAAGTTGGTGGTGGTGTTGTTGGTGTAGCTTTAGTTGTAGGGTTAGTTGTAGGTTTAGTTGGAGCTTCAGTTGTAGGGTTAGTTGTAGGTTTAGTTGGAGCTTCAGTTGTAGGGTTAGTTGTAGGTTTAGTTGGAGCTTCAGTTGTAGGGTTAGATAGTCCCTCTGTAGAGAGAGAAGGTGTGAGAGTCAGGGCAGGAACACATTATCAGTGTGAAACAGCACAACAGTTCAAGATACACATTAAACACCTTAGAGATAATCATCTACAGCATCACACCACTAACACAGTCAGACCACCCAGAGACATCTCTGTACACAAGAGACAAGACCTAAACACCATACTGGAGGACCATGACCTTCAGACCCTCAGACAGCACTGTACTAAACACAGACACAGTTCTGTAGTGGATTCACTGTATGGGCTCAAGTTATACACAGACCACCCACATGATCAGGACCACTGTACATACACAGTAACCTGAATACCTTACATCATGGGTCATCAAACTACGGCCCGCTGCTTTCATTTTACTGGCCCCTTTAACTACAACAGCAGTGCATGCTGTCTGGCTCCTGTACATCTTCTTCTGTTGAAACAGTACTCGCAGAACTTTTTGTTTTGGAAAAAAAAAAGTCGTCTAACATAAAAAAGGTAAATGTTGGAGCCATCTTGAGGGTCTCGAGTATCCGTAGACGCATTCCAAAAAATATCCACAGCAGTTTTTTCCCGCCGTTGCCATTAACTATAATAGTGTTTGCTTCATTCTCTTCGTGTACGTTTTGAAACCAGCATAACTGATGTGATGTAGAAAAAAAGGAACATTGACTCAGGATATTCAGTCAATAGTGACCTCAGATTACATTTTGTGCAGTGTAAGGAAAAGGCAGTTTGTCTTATATGTCAGGAGTCAGTCTCTGTGTTCAAGGAATACACTGTGCGCTGCCATTACGAGTCGCACCACAAGGAAAAAATTGGATTGCCTGACGAGGCAGGTGAGGTCAGATAAAGTAGCAAAACTGAAACATCTACTGACAAATTCTACTGAATAATTCTTTTTTAAAACAGAAACAAATAAACATACCATGGGTTCGAACTAGCTTTCAAGTGGCTAAGCTAATAGTTAGAAGTGGAAAGCCGTTCACAGAAGAAGAGTTTGTAAAACAATGCCTGACTGCAGTCGTCAAGGAGATGTGCCCAGAGAAGACAGACTTGTTCAGTGGGGTGAGTCTGTCTGCATCGACAACTACACAAAGAGTAGAAGAAATGGGAGACAATGTGCGTCTGCAATTACAAACTAAGACAAACAGTCTTTGTTGCTTTTCACTGGCACTTGATGAAAGTCATGATGTTTGTGACACGGCACAACTGTTGATTTTCATCTGCGGTACTAATGAAAGGTTCGAAGTCACAGAGGAGCCTGCTGCACTACAAAGCATCAAAGGAACAACAACGGGGAGAGGACATCTATGAAGAAGTTCGCCAAACGGTGGCCGATTTAGGTCTGGACTCTGTTTATTTTGGTCATGTGCCCCTCCTGTCTCCGCCCTCTAGGTCCCGTTTGTGTAGCCCCGCCCCTTCCTAGGTGTTGCTTGTTTGTCTTGTTCATTTATACTCCCTGTTGTCCCCTGTGTTTTTGCTTGGTGTTTTGTGTTCTTGTAGTATGTGTGATTCTATGTAGGATGTTCGTGTTTTGGTTTCTTGTTTGATTATAGTTTGGTTCCATGTTAGTTCGGTTTCTTGTTGTATGTTTTGATCCTTGATTGTTAGTTTGTCATCCTGTTTCCTGTTCCTTTGGTTTGCTTCTGTCTTTGGTTCTGTTTAGTTCTTTTGTGTTTGATTAAACCACTTGCATTTAACGTCTGGCTTCCTCGACTCCCTATCCTTCTGTGACACATGTGAAGACTCATCTGTGACATGTATTCGTATGTAAAAGCATTTGAAGTAAAACTGGGTCTTCTCCTTAAACATGTGAAGGAGAGGAATTTCTGCCATCTTCCCACTACTCAGAACCTGGCGACTAAGGAACCATCTCAATCATTCCCGACTGAAAAGTGTGGAAATTGTGCAAAGTGAATGTCAGGTGAGATTTTGAGAGCTTCTTATCCATGCCAAAGACATCTGACTTTTCCAGAATCCTTTTACAGCAGACATCGATTGTGTTGATCCAATTTACCAGCTAGAACTGGCTGCATTACGACATTTTGTCAACTTCAAAGACGCATTCAAGTCAAGCACTTTGATTTCTATGCCTCTCTTCCCAATCTCAAAAGCACATGCACTCAAGATGACAACCATTTTTGGGCGCGCCTATATCTGTGAGCAGACATTTTCAAGGTTGAAACACATCAAAGCTCTAATCAGATCCAGGCTCACTGATGAACACATGCATCACCTGTTACAACTGGGAGTTCCAACAGGGAACCTGACATTGACTTGTCAGCCAAAAGCAGGCTCAAAGTTCGCACTAATTAATGGAAAAACATTATGAGGTAGGGTAATGTCTGGATTATCTCTACGGACAAACATCCAAAACCCAAATAATATGTCCATTATTACAGCGTAAATATTTGAGAACAGTAAGCTGGCCCTTTTGGGAATTTGAGGACCCTTGCCTTGCACGATACCTAACCAGAACAGCCGCCATTAAACTGTAGAGATGTGTATCTTTAGACATCAGTACAACACAACTACAGAAGGACTAAACAGCAGAACAGTTACATATATGTTTACTGAGTGTGTATATATATTATAGATAGGTTGGATATATTGGTATATATATATATATACACACTCAGTAAACATATATGTAACTGTTCTGCTGTTTAGTCCTTCTGTAGTTGTGTTGTACTGATGTCTAAAGATACACATCTCTACAGTTTAATGGCGGCTGTTCTGGTTAGGTATCGTGCAAGGCAAGGGTCCTCAAATTCCCAAAAGGGCCAGCTTACTGTTCTCAAATATTTACGCTGTAATAATGGCCATTATTATTTGGGTTTTGGATGTTTTGTCCCATAAGAGGAATATTCCAGTACATTACCCTACCTCATAATGTTTTTCCATTAATTAGTGCGAACTTTGAGCCTGCTTTTGGCTGACAAGTCAATGTCAGGTTCCCTGTTGGAACTCCCAGTTGTAACAGGTGATGCATGTGTTCATCATTGAGCCTGGAATCTGATTAGAGCTTTGGATGTGTTTCAACCTTGAAAATGTCTGCTCACAGATATAGGGCCGCGCCCAAAAATGGTTGTCATCTTTGAGTGCATGTGCTTTTGAGATTGGGAAGGAGCAGGCATTAGAAAATCAAAGTTTTTTTGCCCTCCCCCCTTGACTTGAATGCGTCTTTGAAAGTTTACAAAATTTCGTAATTCAGCCAGTTCTAGCTGGTTAAATTGGAATCAAAACACAATCGATGTCTGCTGTAAAAGGATTCTGGAAAAGTCAGATGTCTTTGGCATGGATAAGAAGCTCTCAAAATCTCACCTGACATTCACTTTGCACAATTTCCACACTTTTCAGTCGGGAATGATTGAGATGGTTCCTTAGTCGCCAGGTTCTGAGTAGTGGGAAGATGGGCAGAAACTTCCTCTCCTTCACATGTTTTAGGAGAAAGGAAAGACCCAGTTTTTACTTCAAATGCTTTTTAACTACGAATTACATGTCACAGAAAATGAGTCTTCACATGTGTCATTCACAGAGGGATAGGGAGGTCGAGGAAGCCAGACGTTAAATGCAAGTGGTTTAATCAGAACACAAAAGAAACTACCCCAAGAACCAAAGGGGACAGAAGCAAACCAAGGAACAGGAAACAGGATTGACAAACTAACAATCAAGGATCAAAACATACAACAAGAAACCTGAACTAACATGGGAAAACCAAACTATAATCAAAAACAAGGAAACCAAAAACACGCACATCCTACATAGAAATCACACGTACTACAAGAACACAAAACACCAAGCAAAAACACACATGGGACAACAGGGAGTATAAATGAACAAGGACAAACAAGCAACACCTAGGAAGGGGCGGGGCTACCACAAACGGGAACCAGAGGGCGGGAGAGACAGGATTGGCACATGACCAAAATAAACAGAGTCCAGACCTTAAATCGGGCCACCGTTTGCGAACTTCTTCATAGATTGTCCTCTCCCCGTTGTTTTTTTTTTTTGTTTTTTTTTTTTTTTTGGTTCCTTTGCTGCTTTGTAGTGCAGCAGGCCTCCTCTGTGACTATCGAACCTTTCATTAGTACCGCAGATGAAAATCAACAGTTGTGCCGTGTCACAAATCACTCAATGACTTTTCATCAAGTGCCAGTGAAAAGCAACAAAGACTGTTTGTCTTAGTTTGTAATTGCAGACGCACATTGTCTCCCATTTCTTCTACTCTTTGTGTAGTTGTCGATGCAGACAGACTCACCCCACTGAACAAGTCTGTCTTCTCTGGGCACATCTCCTTGACGACTGCAGTCAGGCATTGTTTTACAAACTCTTCTTCTGTGAACGGCTTTCCACTTCTAACTATTAGCTTAGCCACTTGAAAGCTAGTTCGAACCCATGGTATGTTTATTTGTTTCTGTTTTAAAAAAGAATTATTCAGTAGAATTTGTCAGTAGATGTTTCAGTTTTGCTACTTTATCTGACCTCACCTGCCTCGTCAGGCAATCCAATTTTTTCCTTGTGGTGCGACTCGTAATGGCAGCGCACAGTGTATTCCTTGAACACAGAGACTGACTCCTGACATATAAGACAAACTGCCTTTTCCTTACACTGCACAAAATGTAATCTGAGGTCACTATTGACTGAATATCCTGAGTCAATGTTCCTTTTTTTCTACATCACATCAGTTATGCTGGTTTCAAAACGTACACGAAGAGAATGAAGCAAACACTATTATAGTTAATGGCAACGGCGGGAAAAAACTGCTGTGGATATTTTTTGGAATGCGTCTACGGAGACTCAAGATGGCCAATTTAGTTTTTTATATTTTTTTCCAAAACAGTTAGTACTGTTTGAAGATGTACAGGAGCCAGACAGCATGCACTGCTGTTGTAGTTAAAGGGGCCAGTAAAATGAAAGCAGCGGGCCGTAGTTTGATGACCCATGATGTAAGGTATTCAGGTTACTGTGTATGTACAGTGGTCCTGATCATGTGGGTGGTCTGTGGTATAACACTTGAGCCCATACAGTGCAATCCACTTACAGAACTGTGTCTGTGTTTAGTACAGTGCTGTCTGAGGGTCTGAAGGTCATGGTCCTCCCGTATGGTGTTTTAGGTCCTTGTCTCATTGTGTACAGAGATGTCTCTGGGTGGTCTGACTGTGTTAGTGGTTGTGATGTCTGTAGATGATTATCCTCTAAGGTGTTTAATGTGTATCCTGAACTGTTGTGCTGTGTTTCACAACTGATAAATGTGTTCCTGCCCTGACCTCACACCTTTCTCTCTTCCTACAGAGGGACTATCTAACCCTACAACTAAAGCTCCAAACTAAACCTACAACTAACCCTACAAACTTAAGCTCCAACTAAACCTACAACTAACCCTACAAACTGAAGCTCCAACTTTAAACCTACAAAACTAACCCTACAACTAAAGCTACACCAACAACACCACCACCAACTTCTACAACATTTGCCTGTTCTCACTGAAA
>JAMWET010002613.1:0-10000 GCA_024036415.1 Prochilodus magdalenae
TCACATGAGCTTCATGTTCAGTAGTCCTCAGTTCAGTGAGGGACCCTAGCTAACATCAATATGCTGCAGTTCAGTAGTCCTCAGTCAGTGATACCCTAGCTAACATACGTGCGTTAAGAAAAGGCCATGATTAGCATCCATAGCTTACAGGTCATCGGGACCCAGGTAACATCAATAGCTTCAAGTTTAGGTTTATTATGTCATGCTTTCTTGTTTTTATTTTCTTTTCTTTTTTTTTTTTTTACACAACATGTCAGGACATTTCTGCATGGAAATGCTTGCGGTGAGGCTCAGGTTGATACTTTACAGAAGGACAACACTATATACATACTAAACATTTAAAAAAAAGTTGTATTTAATAAATCCAAAATACACAAAATATAGAATATACAGGTAGTGTTGGAGGTATTGGTGGTGTTGGTGGTGTTGGAGGTATTGGTGGTGTTTGTGGTATTGGCGGTATTGGTGGTGTTGGTGGTATTGGCGGTATTGGTGGTGTTGGTGGTATCAGTGGTATTGGTGGTGTTGGTGGTGTTGGAGGTATTGGTGGTGTTGGAGGTATTGGTGGTGTTGGTGGTGTTGGAGGTATTGTGGTGTTGGTGGTTACTGGTGGTATTGGCGGTTTTAGTGGTGTTGGTGGTATTGGTGGTGTTCGTGGTAATGGTGGTGTTGGTGAAAGGTTCAGGATGGCTTGTGGGTCAAAACTGTTCATTAGTCGGTTTTCTAGCCTGATGCCCTTTGGTACTCCGCTGATTGGTGATAAGGTGAACAGCCGTATGCGGGTGGCTATAGCGCCTATTTAGTAGTCAGATAGTTTGTAGCTCCAGTTCAGTAGCCATAGAGTCTGTAAAGATACAGTCAGTGTGACCTATCTAACATCCATAGCTCCAGGTTACAGTGAGACTATTGAATTACATCCTATAGCTAAAGGTCAATGAGCTAACCAGGTAACATACACAAATCCATTTGGAATAGTCCATAGAGGTCCATAACTCCAGTCAGTGAGACTCTAAGCTAACATTGATTAGGTCACCATGTGTAAGTTAGATTGGAATTAGTATGTAAGTTTCTAGCTACACTGAGACTAAACCAAGAAGGTAATTTTTCTTTACCTACAGATTGAAATGCAAACTAGTGCTGCCAAGAACAGGAAGGCTTTTACATGCCAAACCTAGTCGAAATGTATCCATAGCTGATCCAATCCAGTTCAATTCCAGGGCAGAATCGGGAAGTTCGTTAGGTTTATTGAAGATGCCAAGTCTCTCCGTTTGGAAGACTCTAGATCAGGATTAGGTTTGAATAGTTCGGTTGAGAGGGAACTTGCTTTACTTCCTCCCCTAGCCTAGAGACACTCAGCACACTTTTGGCACAACAGAGGGGACCCATGGATGCTCCCTTAAAATGCAATTCATCAAAGAGAAGAGGAACCTGTCTTGCGAGGCTTAGCACAACCTCACCAAATACTGTGCTGAAGCCTTTCGCTGTAGCCCAGTTTCATAGCACCATCTGTATGCCATGTTCTCACAGGGCACCGGCACCCAATGTCCACCGCGCCAACTCACAACACTTAATGAGAAACGGAGCCAGTGATGAAGTGTTTTTAATGACTTCAAATAAACAGTTCCCTGCCCCTCCCGCTCTCCTTTAATGGATGGTGCAGCACTTTTATTAAGGGCCACTCGAGCTGGAGGAGTTAATCCTCTGAATTGGGGTTCCCATTTGGCAAGAGAGCTTTGTCTACACAGAGGGACACCAATGATAACCACAAAAAGGCGCACAAGACAATGAGTGCTCTGTGCTTTCCAGGATTCATAGACCACCCAGTTTTTAATCAGTATTGTCCAGACGCAGCAGTCCAACTGTTTATGACCTTCTAGAGGCCGAGGTAGCTGCCAAACCTAAAGAACACATGGTCAAATCGGAATCATACCAAGACCAAGAAACAATATCAGTGTGCCACACATGACCCGGGACATCACATTATAGAGCATGGGTGTCAGGGGACAGGATCCATAGATTGGGAAGAGGTTGCTTACAAGTGGCAGGGAAGGTCTCGTTCCATGTGTGGAAAATGGCCTCCAAAGCCAGTATGTTGATGATTGGCTAAAAGGAGGGACTGAGCATGGTGGGCGTGGCCAAAGACCATAGTGTGAAGGAAGTAGCTGAATCTGGGGCAGGTGTATGGAAGCGTATTGGTCATTACAAGTATACCAGAAGTGGCTTAAAAATCCCAGTCTACAGGAAACTCTCCTTGGAATTGTTTCCCAGGGAAGGCATCCACCAAATCTAGGCCCAACGGACCAATTCTTTGATGGCAGGTGTGGCTAAATATCTATGAATGCCTGCCTCCAGAAGAAACTTGCCATTTTCCAACTACACAACTGTTATTCATGCTATGAAAGCTATTACATTTCTACTAGGTAAGTTTCAAGGTGAATATTAATGTTAGGTTATGGGGCTTCATGTAAAGTTTAATTAGTTTTATTCATACGCAGTTGTGGTTTGACCTATGGGATATTACAACAACAATGCAGGATATCTCAGATTAACCAGAACCCATAAGCCCAAATCAAATCTCTTGACCATTAGGCGAAGAGCTTCGAGGGCCATTTCTTTTGAACTGTCCTACCATAAACACAATAGCGTAGTGGACAAGCAGTATATCTTCCAAACGTCACCCGTGTCTGATATCTGGAGTGGTTAGGTTTTTAGCCGGTTGATGACGATGCAGTCATCATCATTGTAACTGTTCTAAATATGCTGTTAGTGATAAACATGACCCACAAAAAGATTACAGAACCATTTTCACATTACGGGGACATGAAACGAACCAGAACAGCTGAGAGGTGTAGAAAAGAAAAAAAAAAAAACATAGCAAAGATTAGGAAGGTTACCATCAGTGAAACTTCAAAAAACCAAATCGTCATGCATCCTAATCTACGTCCATGGCCAGTGAAGTATCAGGTCCTGCCTCTACAGAGCCCCCTGGCTTTTCAGTATCTGGAGATATAAATACAGCTCAATTAAAAATCGACATAAACCCTGAAAACGTCCCTGAGGGGCCGGCAGATAGGACAATGGTTGCTAACTGTGACCCTAAGGAGTTCCGGGTATTGTTCGATGAAGGTGACTTAGGTTGTAGGGGTTTAGGGTTATGTATCGTAGTACATTAGACCCAAACATATGTTTACGGGTATTAGAACTTAAAGAACATGACCAAACCGTATATATGACACTGTGTTTCCCTGCACACTCAAGTGCATTCCATGCTCCCTAGCAACACCTGATGAACCTGATCCGTCATAACAAGCCCTATCAGGAGTCATAGGGAGTGTGTTAAACCAGGGTAATCCCGTCATAATGTCCAGCGCAGGGTTTTTGCCTTTTAGGACCAGCGTTGAGGAAACACTTCATTAACATATAAGCTGCGGCTTTTAAAACCTCAGAAAAAGGCAACTTTGTTACAGACTGTGTCATTAACACTTTGATTTGAAGACTGGGGAATGCAAAAAGTGCCTGTGGTGGTGCAGTGGGTAGCACGGTTGCGAGAAGGGCCCGGTTTTGGGTCGCCGCGGTCCTTTCTGGTGTTGTTTACTTCTACAGTCCGAAGGACGTGCGCAATTAACAAGGTTAATTGGAGATACTCAAATTTGGCCTAGTGGACTGTGTATGTTTGTGTGTCTGCCCTTCACTGGACTGACGGTCAGTCACAGGGTGTTTCTTTGGCCTCCTGCCCAATGAGCACTGTTTTTTTTTTTTTTAGATAGCTACTGTAAAAAGCAGAAGGATATGGTGCTTGGATTGGTCCCCATTAAACCTACGTGCTAAATTATTAGTGGCGCATTCTAAACTAAGGACTACAAGTTGGCACCAAATGCGTTGAAGATGTTTTACGTCAAACCCTTACCGGGTGTGCGAGGGTACGACAGCCTACCTAAACTATGTCTACTCATCACCTTGTCATTGCATGAACTTAAAGGGCATTCTACAAGACGTCACATAAGGGGCGGAAGGTTAACGGGGCTAACTATACACAGTGCTTAGATCCAATTATGGAGGCCGGTTTTGGCCGTATCCGTATTTTTGGCAGACCCCCAATTATGTTTAGCCCTTCGTGTCAAACTTTGCATGTTCATGTGAGCTTTGTGGTGGGTGAAGAATTAGAAACTGGGCAGCGTACAGGAGCTGGAAGAGCTTGTTTAAGTATGTTTCCCCAATGTGCCTTTCCAAGAAGAACCTGAGTGATCAGATGGTTAATGCATAGCCATAGCTGGCTCAAGTGAGGTTCTCATGGGAATTGGCTTCGTATCAAACCTGCGGGGTGGTGGATGTGCTCATGGTATTTGGTGCTGGGTCGTGCAGTGACAGGTTTTTTGAAGTGGGCCTCTCGCTGGGGCACGGTGTGTGTTGTACAGCAAGTCCTAAGTGATTGAACACAGTGATGATCCAATTCCGCCTTTGGTAGGCCATTTAGTGACTCTCCCAGAGGTGGAACTCGAGACCGTCTTTATTGGAGTGCATGGAATGTGGGGAGTCTTCACTTTAATGACAGCTGCTCCTGCTTAGCCTCTCTGGCTCTGCCTCTCTTCTCTCTGTTTTTCCCTGGGTTCCTATGTATGCGTAGGCACTACGATGAGGCAGCTACTTGCTGGCGGAGTTAGGATTAACCGTATCAGCATTTCCTGCACTGTGGCTATTAAAGTACGGAGCCTAGTTGTATGTCGCGAATTCACCGGGCACTGTACGCCTGGGGCAGGCTCCATAGACTTTCATGTCCACATCTGTGCGCTTCTGATGCTTAGGAGCCCCTTAGTGTTTCATTGCAGAGGTCTAAGCGCGCTTATCAATTTCCCTATGGGCAATGCATATTGGAGGTTTACTGACCTTTATGGGGGTCTTTGTTCCTCGGACCGGCTTAGTTCAGTGGACCAAGTAGGTCACTATCTAGAACCGGAAGCACAAATTTAATCATCGGAAGCCTGTGACACATTATTTGAAGGAGGCAGTTACATGTGTGATGTCTTAACACAAGGATGTCTGGAGCCAAAACCATGAAAACATGTCTGCGGCCAAAACTTGGTGAGGAAAGTAGGACTTTCTGGGTGGGAGCAAATCGCATGACGAATCAAGGCAGGGTGTTTTAGAGGTTAAGGTCGTCCGTCTTGTGTGCTACAAATCCGAGACCGCAAAAAGTTGAACACATTAGTCCTCGCTAATGTCTTTGTCTCCTCACGGGATGCACAGCTACAGCCTGCCAGACTGTTATCTTTGGACTGTTTGTTGGACTGGTTTAGTATTGCTGACCAGCGCTAGACCATTTCCCATAAAATCGCTGTCATGCTAATATACCCCGGAGGTTTACATGCACTACAATAAGAATTCGAGATTGGTTCATTTTCGGGGCATTCAGTTTCAGATAGAGGAAGGATGGGTTGGGCCGTAGGCTGTAATACGCCATGCAAAATCCGTCGATTGGTTTTTTTATAAAACTTAATTTGAATTATTCTACGCACACATGTGGTACATGTGGTGGAACTAAATTGTAGTACTTCAAGGACCCATTACCCACCACCAGGCAGGCATCTTAAATAAATAAAATTATCCATTAAATAATAATAAAAGATATATTTTAACAAACAAAGAGTAGAAGAGCAGGTCAGGTGATATAGTTTTAGTATTAGGCGCAGTTATAGCCCTCTTTGTTAGCGCGAACTTTAGCTATGCAATCAGCATGTCACGGTTCTCTACTGCTGATGGTTTCGCCACCTCCTTGGCCCCTTGAATGTCGGCTGTCTCCTGAATTCTGGCCCTTGTTTTTCGCACCTGATTGTAATCGGCAGCCATTTTGTTTTTATAGACTCCATGTTTCTCAGTTGTGAAGCCTTGTACTGCCGTGTCTTTCAGTTCTTAACGTTTCTTTTTATGGAATTCTTCTCTGGTTTTGATTCTTTGCTTTGGTTTACCGTTTCTGAGTTTTGGTTTGTGTTTTGGCTACGTTCCTGTGGTGTTTTTTTTTTTTTTGTTTTTTTAAATAGATTTTCTGGTTTTGGCCTGGCTTGTTTTGACTTTGAGTTTTGCATACTAAATCTGCAAATCTGCAAACTAAATTGGGTTTTCACTCCAGTTGTGAATCCTTGGATGACCGTTACCTAGTTCTAATTTAAGTTCTAACCTAAGTTCTAATGTTTAAAGAAGTTTTAAAAAAAGTGGATTAAAAGTTGTGTAAATAAGGTTGTATTTTTGTTATTATTCTCTATCATAAAATGTAGCATTACCAAAACAAACTGCAGTCATAATGTACACAATACGGCACGGCTCTCTAGATGAAAAGGGAAAAGAGCCGAGACTTGTTAGCAGTGTTCTCGGAACTTCTTTACTAAATCATTCACTTGGTATACAGAAGCAATATCGCCATCTATTGGCGTCCTGAGGTAACATATAAGTAACATAAGTTTTAGCAATACATAACAGGTTAAATGTTAACTAAGAGTTGAAGTTGTAACTACAACATTCAGAGGTTGTGTACTCACAGATGTTTGCCCAGGGTCCCACAGATAATGCGATTACAACTTGGCGAGACAAACAAACAAAGAGTTCATTTCCGAGGCTTTCATACCATTTGAAAAATGTATTATGGATGTTACTGAGACCTGAGATGATGGATTTCAGCTGGGTGGCCAGATACAAGGAAATACAAGGTGTAAAAAGGTAATGTGAGTCTGTTATGAGTAAACATTGATGTTCTGGCAGTCTATAAAAAAAAAAGAGATTGATTTTAATACTAACTAGTTTTTTTTCCAAAGAGAATGCTTGTAGCATTGTTGTTCTTGTCATAATTTCATCTTCACTTCCCAAACTTCCCAATGACAACAAACCAAATATTTGAGGTGTGTTAGTGAAACTTGGTCTCACGCGTAAGATCAGGCAGATAAGGAGAAAAGTGAGTCGGACAGGATGGGCTATGAATGGGCTTAAATGTGTATGGGACCCCCCAACCGCAGCTATAATTAATCAATTCAGAAACAATGATATGAATTGTGAAAGCTTATGGTCAACTGAACCCTGAGACTGTGGACTCCATTCTACAGCAGCTTCTGGAAGATCTCTGTCTACAGCACCAAATGTGTCAAGCTCCAAAGTTATGTCTCTATAACAGTCTCATCCACACAGTCGAGTCACATTATTATGACCACCAGCTAATACCCAACGTAACAGAGCATAGCAGTAGACAGGCTAGGAGTTTCTCCATAAGCTCCTGGTGGGTTGTCACAGGCATCTGGAGCCCTGTGCATCCCACGGCTGCTGGATGGTACATGGGGAGGGGTCCATAGAGCGAACATGACGATCGAGGTAATCTTAATTGGGTTCAAGTCTGTGGAATTAGGGGCCAGGGTAGTACTTGGTCATGCTCTTTCATCCACACAGTCGAGTCACATTATTATGACCACCAGCTAATACCCACTGTAACAGAGCATCAGCTAGACAGGCTAGGAGTGTTTCCATGGTGCTCCTGGTGGGTTGTCACAGGCATCTGGAGCCCTGTGCATCCCACGGCTGCTGGATGGTATATGGGGAAGGGTCCATAGGCGGTCGAGGTGATCTTAATTAAGTTTAAGTCTGGGGAATTGGGGGCCAGGGTAGTACTTGGTCATGCTCTTTCAACCAGATAACCATCACAGTGTCCAGACCTAATAGAGACACATACAATGTCCTGTCCAGGAAATGTCGGTAGCTTCTTAATATATAGGATCCCCAGACTAAAGCAAATTTGCCTATGGGTCACCTGGTGCTTGTCTTTGTGATAAACAAAGGGCCACAGTGACCATTTGCGCTACTAGCCTGTTCAAAACAACCCCCTACAGCAACCATCGCTAGGAGCAAAAGCACCGTCTCCTACCAAAGTCTCTGGATCACTCAGTGAGGGCCAAAACCTTTTATTGGGTGGCCAAAGCCAGCTCTGAGTGTTATGCATGTTATTCGTGATGTTGTTTTGGGATCTGAAAGCCAGGGGACATGATTCATGTCCACTTACTCTGTCCAGTACAGCCAGACATGAGGCAAGGAATCTTGGAAATCTCAACCTGCCTTGTTTAGAGTGCGGCACGGCTTTGAAAAGTGTTTACTGGTACTGTAACTGCACACAGTGCCAAACATTCACGAGTCTGATTGTAATTATGCTACTGATTCAAGAAATGTCATGTGGCCGGTCTGGCAGCAGAGAGCATTTTCAACATGGCTATGTCACTTTGGCCAAAGGTTTGGACATGAGTCGAGTCGAACGTAAGCATCTTAATGTGTTTCTGACGCCAGAGAGCTAAAGGCGGACTGTTACGAGACTCGGTGCGCCGGTTCTCGGGTGGCTTTTTAAGTTTTAAAGGCTTTTTTACTTGGGTAACATTACAGCTTCACTCTCAGGGGCTCTTAGTTTTAACTGGAACTTTCTAAAAACATTTCTGTTGACTGGAAACATGGCCTTCATGGCTGTTGTAGCCGTAAAAATAAGACTGAGGCTGAACTACTGAACACGTCGTCTGGAAAATGACAGCACTTGGAGATGATGTTTAATGATGTTGTATAAGTTTGATGGGTGGTCTGAAAGTTTGTGCACTAAATGTTTAGGTCCAGCTTCAGGTCCTGAATGACTGCTAGGAGTGTTCCTGTCCTGTTCAGGTCTTAAATGACTGCTTTGACTGTTTCTGTCTGTTCAGGTCCTGAAGGACAGTTTTGACTGTTTGTATCCTGTTCTTAGGTCCTGAAGGACAGTTCTGAATGTTTCTGTCCTGCTCAGGTCCTGAATACCAGTCCTGACTGTTTGTGTCCTGTTCAGGTCCTGAAGGACAGTTCTGAATGTTTCTGTCCTGCTCAGGTCCTGAATACCAGTCCTGACTGTTTGTGTCCTGTTCAGGTCCTGAAGGACAGTTCTGAATGTTTGTATGCTGTTCTCAGGTCCTGAATGACAGTTCTGAATGTTTGTATCCTGTTCTCAGGTCCTGAAGATGGTTCTGAATGTTTCTGTGATGTTCTTAGATCCTAAAGGACAGTTCTGAATGTTTCTGTCCTGCTCAGGTCCTGAAGGACAGTTCTAAATATTTCTGTTCTGTTCAGGTTCTGAATACCAGTCCTGATTGTTTGTGTCCTGCTCAGGTCCTGAATGACAGTTCTAAATGTTTGTCCTGCTCAGGTCCTGAATACCAGTCCTGACTGTTTGTGTCCTGCTCAGGTCCTGAAGCACAGTTCTGAATGTTTCTGTTATGTCCCGGTCCTGAATACCAGTCCTGATTGTTTGTGTCCTGCTCAGGTCCTGAATGGAGAACAAGGCGATGTACCTGAGCACATACGAAGAGCGAGATAATGGCTCGTTCTATGAGGAGGGCTATGACGGGAGGAACCTCTCCAAGCTCAATCTCTGTGAGGAAGGTAATTGAACACTTTCACCACAACACTTGTTCTTTTCATTGTGAAAGAGTGAGGCATGTTTTTGTTTTGTCTCCCATTCACTTTCTATGGTGACAGGCGGCTGTCCAGATGGTGAGTTTTGTATGTTTGGCTTAGCAGCCACAACTGAAGCCGTGTCGAAAGAAACATGTGGGCGAAAGTGTTTTTGGTTGAAAGGAGAAATGTGAGCTGTTCTTCAGATGTAGTTAAGATTACCTCACCAGCTCCAATCACAGTGTATATTAGGACAGCTAGATCCAAACACTTTCCGGCCATGAAGCTTGTCTTTCAAATGTCCACTTCTAGAAGTACCACACAGTTTAACGTCAAGGAACTCGATGTTCAGAGCTTTAAGTGAGACGTAATTAAAGATTCCAGAAGCTACACTCATCAAAAAAGAACAGCTGCACCCAGAAGGATGTGTGGGACTGCAGTGGTGTTGGGAAGGAAGATAAAGGTCACCAGGATCAATAACTGATGATAAGTTTAGACTGATATGATCAATATTTATTGAGCTACACATACAGAAGTCTGTCTCCCAGTATGGTGCCAGGCCGCCATATTT
>JAMWET010002613.1:15000-37273 GCA_024036415.1 Prochilodus magdalenae
TGGCTAAATTGGACCAGCCTGGTGGCCAATCTTCATTAATTGCACATTGCACCAGTAAGAGCAGAGTGTGAAGGTTCAGTTAGCAGGTAAGAGCACAGTGCTGCTCAAAATACTGCAATGCACACAACATTATGGGAGACATACCAGAGTTCAAAAGAGGACAAATTGTTGGTGCACGTCTTGCTGGCGCATCTGTGACCAAGACAGCAAGTCTTTGTGATGTATCAAGAGCCACGGTATCCAGGGTAATGTCAGCATACCACCAAGAAGGACGAACCTTCACCAGCATCACGTAGTGACCTGGCCACTATCCTGCAAGAAGAATGGCTTAAACTCCCTCTGACCACTGTGCAGGACGCAGTATATGTCATTCCCAAGACCAACTGACGCTGTATTGGCCGCAAAAGGCGCCCTACACCATACTAATAAATGATTGTGGTCTAAAACCAGGTGTTTCAGTTTCATTGTCCATCCCCTGTATATGTATCACAATGTATCGTGTCAAGAGACTTATAGTAACACTCAACTGCTCAGATGTCTGGTGGAACAATTCTAGAACTAAGAAATAAGTTCTCTAGGGGAATTGGTTCTTCAGGTGTTCTTTAGGAAGCGTAGACAAATACTTATCTTCCCTTTCTGGTTTGGATATCTCTCTCTAAGTGAACACCCCTCTCTCTTTCGTTCTGTTTTTGTAATGTGGTATAACACACTCTGCTCCACTCACTGTACTATGTAGCAAGAGAGCTTTTGTGTGCATGCATCTCTACTACACACCACAAAGGTCATGTCTACAGAAACTAAGGACTACACTGTGTTTCAGACGGTGCGTCATATAGCTTATTCATCCCTCTGTTCCGCAGTGAGTTCCGGAAACCGCAGGAGAAAGACAGACAGCTGTTGCGGCCACTTGGACTCGCTGTCTGCTATCAAATACGCCATCGTTTCCCTCTACATCCTGGTCCTGCTGAGCATATTCGGCCTGTGCATCGCAGGTAAGGACAACAGCATCTGAAGCTCTCTCTCGCGCTCTCTCTCTCTCGCTGTCTCTCTCTCTCTCTCTCTCTCTCTCTCTCTCTCTCTCTCGCTCTCACGCTCTCTCTCGCTCTCTCACTCTCTTGCTCTTTTGCTCTCTCGCTCTCTCTCTCTCTCTCTCTCTCTCTCTCTCTCGCTCTCGCTGTCTTGCCCTTTCTCGCGCTCTCTCGCGCTCTCTCTCTCGCTCTTTCTCCCACTCTCTCGCTCTCGCTCTCTCTCTCTTGCTCTCTCGCTCGCTCTCTCTCTCGCTCTGTCTCTCTCTCTCTGTCTCTCTCTCTCTCGCTCTCGCTCTCTCTCTCGCTCTCTCTCTCTCTCGCTCTCTCTCTCTCTCTCTCTCGTTCCTTCTCTCTCTCTCTTTCTCTCGTTTTTATTCCTTACCAAATTTGCATAACAGAACTGTATGCACTCTAGAATCAATAGAGGGACGAATCCTCCTGTAGGATTGGGAATGCACTGAAAGGAGGAGGGGAAAAAAGAAAAGAGAGAACTGTTGGTTGACCACTCAGTCTTGCGTCTGTGTGCGTTTCCTAACACTTTACGTTAAGTGTTGACCAACTAACATACAGTAATGCATTAGTTAGCATGTAGTGGCTACCAGTTTACTTAACGTTAGTTAAGCACTGTAACCATTGTTAATGTATCACGTGTTAATGAATGTATCGCTGTATGTTCATTAGTCAACACTTAAGGCAAAATATCCTGGCTCCCAGATGGTGGAATGAACTTCCACTGGCTGTCCGAACAGCACTCTCTCGTGGTCCTTTAACACAGATTAAAGACCCATCTCTTTATGAAGCACTTAGGTGAATAAGTACTAACACACAGATATACTGAAATGCTTTGGTTTGCATGTTTACTGAGCACACTGGGATTGTTAGGTAGGGGTTTGATGCTGTATATAACTTCAGGGCAGCGACTGAGCGCAAGGCGAGTTTTGGACTCTAACCTTCTGGTACTAGCTAGGAAACCTAATCCGACAGGACACTGAGCATGGTTGTGAGCCCCTCAGGTTACTTCCTGCCTCTGTTAAATGCCATACACGTCGCTGGTGGTACCTCTTAATTGAAACTTCTAGAAGTAACATCTCCCACTCCAACTCCCACCCCACTCCCAGTACCACTGAACTGGGAAACGCACTGTCCCAGCACTAGGAGTGAGCTCTGTGTTTGACCAGGGTAGGGACATTGTGTCTTTGTGTTTCCCCACCAAACATTTGCTAAAGGAACACATGACTGACTCACTGACTCAGCTGAGGCGATGTTATTTTTGTCTGTGTTTTTACTTCAAGACCACGTAGTGGACAGAGCTTAGTGCAGGCTGCTCACCCAAAGAGTACAAGATGTCCTCACTAAGAAAGCAGTCTGACTGGGACACCATCTCCTTCTCTTTCATCTTTCTCTCTCTCTCTCTGCATCTGGCTTCACTTGAGCCTGGCTATTTTCGACTTCCATCCCTGTCCAGAATCGCCCCTCTGTTTGAAAAGTGCTGCACCTCTGGGGAAACGTTTAAAGCGATAATTAGACCCCGAGGGTGGCCAATCACGAGTGGCCTGTTTGAAACAACGTGAACAAAAATACTGTTGTCAGAAACGTCATAAGCAAGTCCTGACATTACTCGGCATGGTGTGAGGCAATCGGTTCGGTAACTGTGAATGTCCATTGTTTGGTAGCTACATTAGCTTTTTGCTCCAGTGTAAGAACATTGGATGCCAGATGTCCGACCATGCCCTGCAATGGACTGACTGCCTGTTTAAGGTGTTTCCTGCCTTCCACCCAACGAGGGATAGTCTTCAGCACCCCCAATGACCCAGAAGAATAAGTGACTCAGAAGATGAATGAGTGAATGAATGAATGTCTGACTATGTTAGTGGACAGGAGAATAATGTGTATTTGATTGCTGGCCTGGCTATCACTGGAAAGCCCTTTGTTGGGGAGTGTACCTTCCGATAATGCAAACCAGTCCACCCACAACTAATTTTTCACAACTGATCCCATCTGACAGAGTTCTGGAGAGGTTAGGCTACACAAGCACTCACTACACCACTGCTGTTAATATAAAAGAGCAGTGTGTAAATTTCTACTGCCCTGGACGGTATATACGGGGTGGACTCTGGTATCTGATATCTCAACCATACTGTGCCTCGTTGAACCTTTGTACCCGGACCCACCTTTAATGAGATGAAACGCAGCTTCATCTGTCCATCCCAAGCAGATGCAGTCACTTAGTAGGCGCTGTAACGTTTCCATCATCTGGACAGTACTCACTGGGTGGGAGGTGAGGGCACTTTGGAGGTGAAAGCTCCAGCATGTGCTGAAACATCTTGTCTCTGTTGCCTTGGGTACTTCAGGGAAGATTCCCGTTGCTACTCTTGGAGGCATTAAGAAAGCCTTGGAGTTGGACATGGTTGTCACCTCTTCTTCTACTTCTTCTTCTTCTTCTACTACTTCTACTTCTTCTTCTTCTTCTACTACTACTTCTACTTCTTCTTCTTCTTCTACTACTACTTCTACTTCTTCTTCTACTACTTCTACTTCTTCTTCTACTACTTCTACTTCTTCTTCTACTACTAATGGCTTCATGGCTAAGCATGAACCAACGCGAAATGAGTCACCTTGCATGTCGCCAGATATTAATGATATCCTTCCAAAGGCCATAGTGTGAAGGAAGTAGCTGAATCTACAGGTGCAGGAAAGCATACGGGTATACGGGTCTACCAGCAGTGGCTAAAACCCCAGTCTACAGAGAATTCTTCTCAGAATTGGGCCGGGAAAGGCCTCCACAAAATCTGGCCAAACTGACCAACTCTTTGATGTAAGAGTGTCTGAACATTGATATGGCCTACATCCAGAAACCTGTCCAGTCCATGCCAAATCCAATCAAAGCTGATTTTGGTACTCGTGGATGTATGCTATTGGACGTATGCTGTTTCAGTCACTAATAATGCAATGCATTACACTGAAAAAATTACATTTCAGCTACTGACAGAACTGGGATCTCGTCACCTTTGTTACACATGCAGTTCTATGTGAGTGATTAACAGTTGATCATTAAGGTTGATAATATGAATCTGTGTGGAATTTAACTCATTCAGATTTCATTTGGTAGCTCCTATTTTTGTTCCATCCTGCAGCGATATGTTTTCCACACCTCAAAAAAAAAAGTTCAGTCTTAGAAGTTGGTTGATTTCCCTGCTTGCCATGCCCCAGATCCCAAACCATTAGTGATGTTGAGGTCTGGACTCTAAGGTGGTCAGCCCATTGTTCTGAGAACACCAGCGGCTTCTTTGTTTGATTGTTCTTCTTCTGTGAATGTTTTTAGATCTAAAGCCAGAGGGAAGCTTGATGTTCTCTTCACTTTCGAGCATGAAAGTGCTGTTTATCTGATGTTGGTCTACCAGTTATGGTGGTCTACCAGGCCTTATGTGATGGTTAAAGGTCCCATTGTTTTCTTTGACTTTCTACATCATTACACGAGTAGATCTTCTCATATTTAGCCTTCCCAGAAATATCTTCTGAAACTTTGATTGCACATTGACTGGACATAAAACAAATGATGGGTGGCCTTTGAGTTTTGCATAGTGCATATCATATCCACAATAAGGTTTGTGAAAAGCCTGTAGATACGTCCTGGAACTGGCAATAACAGCATGGAGGGCTCATGGAGGGCATCACTGCCCTGCCCCCATCATTCTTTTGAGGATGAGTGTATATTGAATGCTGTTCAGCTTTGGCCTGAATTTGGTTATGAATGTCTGGTTACCTATTCGTAGCGGTGGGTCTGCAGCACACGGCTTTCTACACGTGCAGTAAATCTCTATGCTCGATCACGGGCCGTTTCCAGGCTCAGATAGACCCCTAAGATTTTAATGAATAGTGTTTGGCTTGGATTTGGGCCACAGCATGTAGGGAATATCTGCATAGAGAAGCACGGAACAGGCTGACGCTCACCAGTGGACGTGAAACCAGTTTCTCAGCAAAGTGTCAACACTGTGAGCTTTCAGTTCAAGTTTTAGTGACTATATGGCTCATCAGAGGGACACGGATGGGTGTGACATGTGTGAGGATATGGGTCAGGAAGACACTGTCAGAGTTCCAGTGTCGATATGAGTATGCCCCTTCCAGTTTTCCTAATCTACATTTGCTTTCCCTTTGCACTCACGCTGAATTTATGAGGTTCTGGTCCTGATGACCTGCACTCTATAACATTCTTTAGTGTCAGTGCATAGATAAGACTGAGTATGGGAGTGTGCATGAGTGTGAAGAAAGAGAGAGGGGAGAGAGGAGAGAGAGAGGAGAGAGGGAGGGAGGGAGAGAGAGAGACAAAAAAACACAAAGGCAATAAGACTAACAGAAAGGAAAAAATGGAGACAGAAAGACACAATGAGAGAGAAAGGAGAGAGGGAGAGAAAGAGACAAAGAGTGACAGAGAGAGAGACTGAGTGAGAGAAAGAGAGATAAAGAAGTAAGAAAAGAAAGAGAGAGAGAGAGAGAGAGAGAGAGAGAGATTGATTGGGTTCTATAACTCTTAATGCACTAGGGTTTATCCAGCACAAGGGTCTTGCACTAAGGGTGGGCTGTGTTATCATTATCTTGATGAATGATGAACCATGCGGGTAGACCAAACTTCAACATACAGCTCAGTTATACTGTTAACTGTACCGGTGCCCCCATTCAGTCAGCACCAAGTACTGTACAGCTAGTTACAGCTGATACAGATATGACATATGAAACAGAGGCACCAACAGTAAAGTCCTAAACAGCCAACTACCAAACACACGGTGAGGAGTAACCAGTCGACCAAATAGCCAGTTACCAAACACACAGAGAGGAGTAACCAGTCGACCAAATAGCCAGTTACCAAACACACAGAGAGGAGTAACCAGTCGACCAAATAGCCAGTTAACAAACACATAGCGAGTAGTAGTCAGTTGAACAGACAGCCTATTGCCAAACACATGGAAATGAATAACCAGTCGACTAAACAGCCAATTACCAAACACAGAAAGGTTGAAGTGGTCGACCAAACAGCCAATTACCAAACACACAGAGAGGAGTAACCAGTCGACTTAACTGCCAACTACCAAACACATGGTGAGGAGTAACCAGTCGACTTAACAGCCAACTACCAAACACCGAAATGAGTAACCAGTCAACTAAACAGCGAACCACCGAACACATGGTGAGGAGTAACCAGTCGACTAAATAGCGAACCACCAAACATACGGAAATGAGTAACCAGTCGACTAAACAGCCAACTACCAAACACCGAAATGAGTAACCAGTTGACCAAACAGCCTATTAACAAACACATGGAAATTCATGCAGGTGTCTCTGCTCATCTACATGAGGGTCTGTAACAGTCGGTAGGGGTTTAGATTTGCCTTTCTAGCAAAGACCAGCTCTCTTGGTAGGATTTCTTGGTCTTCCACACCTCAACTTGTCTTCCTCCATTCCTGTTAACTGTCATTTCCTTAACCAGATTATGAACTGAGGAAACAGCCACCTGAAACGCTTTGCCTTCTTCTTACTGCTTCTCCTACTACGGGGGTCTCAGTTATGGTAAGGTTCAGAGAGCTGGGCAGTTGGATTGAGGAGCCCATGGCTGCGTATTGTTGAGTTTTGTGTTTTTTCCAGATGCCAAACATCATCCAACCTTATTGCCATTCCAGACTGCAAGCAATAATGGAGCACCAGAACGTTTGGTCAATCTCTGTCCCTCTCGTGACAAATGAGACTTGAAAGATTCCAACCCTCTGTAATAAGGCCTGACCTTGCTGGAGCGTTAGCGTGTTAGCCGGTGACTCTGTATTGACCTGCTCAGTTTACTGTGGGCAGGATACAATCAGCTATAAAGAGAATATAAAGTGTAAACAGTTCCGCCCAGTTCAATGCAGAACAGGCCTGCTGTGTTGTCTAGAACCTGCAGTAAGCCGTACTGATTCCCTTTATATATATGGCGTTCAGTTCTTCAAAGCCCAGAGCCATTCTGCGTCCTCATGCTGTGCTTTCCATAGAGGAAGGGCTTTGATGTTGCATTAGCATGAGCGTATTTATGTGCATTGCGGAGCGTATTCTGTTGGAGCCTGCGGGAACCAGCCACTCCCCTACAGCTGTACAGCATCTGTCCACAAAGACACGCACCGGCCAGCCCAAAATAATCACTACACCTCCCTCCCCGTCCAGAGCCACGCCAGGACACGGCTATAGCAGATAACGTCAGGGCGGTGGGAACAGATCTAGTCAGTAACTGGCGAGGAAGGCGATGAAGGACTGGCTCCAGAGATCTGTCAGCAGTTTCATTATAGTGGAAATTTGATTTCTGTGGATATGCAAAACAACTTCAGTACTTTAACGTCTTCTGGGCCACGGGTTCATGTGTCCACTGCTCCTTTCTCCCATTACTATGTCTACATAGCTGGTTGCGATACGTGGTTGGTGTGGCTCAGTGGTTAACACCACTACCCATCAGAGAGCTACCACCCCATGTGGGAGACAGGGGTTCGAATCCCAGTCTGGGTAGCGAATGCTAAGCTACACCAATAAGAGTCTTTGGGGACATGGGACCTATCTACATATTGGTCCTGCAGTAGCTACTGAACAATAATGAAGCGTAATAAATAACTGAACTGAATGATAAGCCTGAAATTGGAACATTTAGAACGTTTCATAAGTTGGTAGGCCTTAGAACCTTGCAGGCCTTCGCAAACCAGACACGCTGCATTGCACTGGGCCATGTAAGGTTGTGTTACATATGATCACATAGCAGAGCTGTACTACAGAATACCAGCAGGGGGAGCTGATAAACGCTAGGTTAAATTTTTGCACCCATATAAATGAATGAATGAATGAAAAACTTCCAGCATCACTCATCACACTAAGCATCAGTTTACTAACTGTTCACACACTGGCTATTTATTTAAGCTAGGCTAGCAACATTAGCTGAGGTAAATAACCACTGGCATTTAAACACTATTCACTGTATAATTACTATGTTACTATTATGTAATTTTATAACAGTACTTACGTAACTGTAGGAAGTGCAATGAAATGTATAGCAAAGAGGCAACATCCTCCTTTAATAAGAATGGTTTAGAATTGTTTGGGGCGGTGCAGTGTGGTGGGTCCAGTGTGATGGTCTTTAGCCTTATTTGTTGTTTGGTATTTCTATGTTTCATTACATTTGAATAGTGTTTTCTTATGACATAATAAATACAGCATAAATAAATACTACATAATAAATATAACGTACCCTCAGTTTACATTGAATTGCACATTTAATTTCATTTGAATAGTGTTGTGTAATTATGTAATAGTTACAAAATGAATTTAAAATTTACATTCAGTTTTTAATATGGATTGTACATTTAATTGCATTGAATAGTGCTTTACTATTACGTAAAAATTACAAGGTAGTTACATAATGAATAGCGTGCTCATTCAGTTTACATTCTGAATTAACAGGTGGAGTAATGTACATACTGCATTTCTGATATCTTCTAGTAGTGTTGATGTCAAAATCACACAAACATGTTATAAATGTCAGCAATGCCCCCACCCATCACGCCGCATCAAGTGTACATTATAGTAGTTAAATCATATGTATGGAATTTAACATTTTGAGATTCACATATTCCATATAATGACCCATAGTACACATACCTGGTCATCTGTTTGCATTATTACATAGTAATTGCATAGTAATTACATGGTACTTACATAGTAATTACATGGTACTTACATAGTAATTACATGGTACTTACAAACTGCATACTGGACGTTCAGTTAACATTCTGAATTGAAAGGTGCAGGATTTATATTCTGCATTTCTGATATCTTCTATTAGCTTTGATGTCAACAATAACAAAAACATCCTTACAAAAACTTATTTTTGCATAATTACATATACATTATAGTTTATATTAGTTACATAATGAATAGCACTTACGTTCAATTTACATTCTGACCTGACGGGTAAAGAATTTACATTCTGCATTCCTGATGCCTTCTATTAGTTTCAAAGCCAAAAGTGCCAATCATCTTTTTTTTACAAAAACACATTAAATAATTACATAGTAATTACAGAGTAATTATGTCACCAGGGAATGCCATTGAATGAGCAAGCTTAGAATTACTCCTCGGCCCTAAACAGCGCTGGAGCCCAGATGTGTGAGGCCCACACTACTGTAGTTCTCTGCAATAGGATACTAACTGTACATGAGAGGTCAGTGACACATCACCGCCGGTATCTCCGTTAAAGCCGGAGCCCCTGCAGGGCACGACCAGCGTTAAGTCACATTCACTCACCCGCCTGTATGGCTCTGTGATTCGCCATGTTTCTTTACAAGCTCTCTGAGAGGCTGTAGAAATCCAGGCCGCATGCAAAGGAGAGATATGGCACCCGTGATCGCCTGCTGTTATGAGGAGGAGTAATGGACTTATATGGCTTTAGATGGGCCTTCAGCGGAGGAGTAACGGGGAGAGGTCAAGGGAGAAAGGCGCCTCGAGCACATCGCCAAGTAAGGCAAAGTGTCAGGCTGTTATAGCAGGTTATCAATCTCTCCTCACTCCCTCCGCACTCCCGCCCAGTACAACCAAAACCAAAAGCCATCCCTTCATCCGGTCACTCCTTTATCCATACACCAACACCGTCCCTTCATCTGCTCCTTCCTTTATCCCTACACCAACACCGTCCCTTCATCCACTCCTTCCTTTATCCATACACCAACACCAGCCCCTAATCCTCCACAATCCAGGCCCTTCGCCTCCTTCCTTTATCCCTACACCAACACCGTACCTTCATCCACTCCTTCCTTTATCCATACACCAACACCGTCCCTTCATCCACTCCTTCCTTTATCCATACACCAACACCGTCCCTTCATCCGCTCATCCTTTATCCATACACCAACACCGTCCCTTCATCTGCTCCTTCCTTTATCCCTACACCAACACCGTCCCTTCATCCGCTCCTTCCTTTATCCATACACCAACACCGTCCCTTCATCTGCTCCTTCCTTTATCCCTACACCAACACCGTCCCTTCATCCGCTCCTTCCTTTATCCATACACCAACACCGTCCCTTCATCTGCTCCTTCCTTTATCCCTACACCAACACCGTCCCTTCATCCACTCCTTCCTTTATCCATACACCAACACCAGCCCTCCATCCGCTCCTTCCTTTATCCCTACACCAACACTGTCCCTTCATCCACTCATCCTTTATCCATACACCAACACCGTCCCTTCATCCACTCATCCTTTATCCATACACCGACACCGTCCCTTCATCCACTCCTTCCTTTATCCATACACCAACACTGTCCCTTCATCCACTCATCCTTTATCCATACACCAACACCGTCCCTTCATCCGCTCCTTCCTTTATCCCTACACCAACACCGTCCCTTCATCCGCTCCTTCCTTTATCCATACACCAACACCGTCCCTTCATCCGCTCCTTCCTTTATCCCTACACCAACACCGTTCCTTCATCCGCTCCTTCCTTTATCCATACACCAACACCAGGGAAAAATGCTCATCGTTATAACACCGTCCCTTCATCTGCTCCTTCCTTTATCCCTACACCAACACCGTTCCTTCATCCGCTCCTTCCTTTATCCATACACCAACACCGTCCCTTCATCCGCTCATCCTTTATCCATACACCAACACCGTCCCTTCATCCGCTCCTTCCTTTATCCATACACCAACACCGTCCCTTCATCCACTCCTTCCTTTATCCATACACCAACACCGTCCCTTCATCCACTCCTTCATTTATCCATACACCAACACTGTCCCTTCATCCGCTCCTTCCTTTATCCCTACACCAACACTGTCCCTTCATCCGCTCATCCTTTAACTGTACACCAACACCGTCCCTTCATCCCCTCCTTCCTTTATCCATACACCAACACTGTCCCTTCATACGCTCCTTCCTTTATCCCTACACTGTCCCTTCATCCACTTCACCCTACACTGTCCCTTCATCCACTCCTTCCTTTATCCATACACCAACACCGTCCCTTCATCCACTCCTTCCTTTATCCATACACCAACACCGTCCCTTCATCCACTCCTTCCTTTATCCATACACCAACACCGTCCCTTCATCCACTCCTTCCTTTATCCATACACCAACACCGGCCCTCCATCCGATCCTTCCTTAATCCATACACCAACACCGTCCCTTCATCCGCTCCTTCCTTTATCCATACACCAACACCGTCCCTTCATCCGCTCCTTCCTTTATCCATACACCAACACCGTCCCTTCATCCGCTCCTTCCTTTATCCATACACCAACACCGTCCCTTCATCCACTCCTTCCTTTATCCATACACCAACACCGTCCCTTCATCCGCTCCTTCCTTTATCCATACACCAACACCGTCCCTTCATCCGCTCCTTCCTTTATCCATACACCAACACCGTCCCTTCATCCGCTCCTTCCTTTATCCATACACCAACACCGTCCCTTCATCCGCTCCTTCCTTTATCCCTACACCAACACCGGCCATGCATCCGCTCCTTCCTTTATCCCTACACCAACACCGTCCCTTCATCCGCTCCTTCCTTTATCCCTACACCAACACCGTCCCTTCATCCGCTCCTTCCTTTATCCCTACACCAACACCGTCCCTTCATCCGCTCCTTCCTTTATCCATACACCAACACCGTCCCTTCATCCACTCGTTCCTTTACCCCTACACCAACACCGTCCCTTCATCCGCTCCTTCCTGTATCCATACACCAACACCGTCCCTTCATCCACTCCTACCTTTATCCATACACCAACACTGTCCCTTCATCCACTCATCCTTTATCCATACACCAACACCGTCCCTTCATCCGCTTGTGATGATGTGAGGCATCGCACATCACAGAATACCTATGTATTATACATTATAACTATGTACACTTACCTGTAACTGCTTAACTGGATAATGGTGAAAAGGGAACTGAAGGGTTCACCTTAGTTTTACCTTTTTAGGCGAACCCAACCTCTGTAGAAGAGGAGGGGAAAATCAGAGTAGGTGGAACAAAACAGGACTGTGATTGTGAAACTCCAGGATCCCCTCAGGCCACTAATGGTTTTAGCCCGGGGGGGAGGGGTAACCTGTTTAAATGTGGTGTTACTGGGGGTACTGGGAGAGCAGGTTCCGCTCTTTTTTCTAGATAGAGCATGGTTAGGGATCTGTGTGACTTTTATAGTCATAAACCACAACACTCTTGCCAGTAGAAGTATATCTTTGTCGTTTTATTTCTTTTTTGTCCGTGTGTGAACGTGCGTTTTTCTGTAAATATGTAATTAGTCTTCGTTGGTGTTGTAAATAAAGGTGAAAGGGAAAAACTACTCTTGTGCATACCGCACCTTTTTTCCAGACCCTCTAGGGACTGTTCGCCCGACACTACCCATAAAGGGCGCCCCCTACCACGGACTTTTGTCCGGCTAGTCAAGTGTGACGCGCTTTATCACAAATGGTAGGCCGCACGGCGTAGGAGCTACGCTTCCGTCCAAACATCGGACGGTAGTGGCTGGAGAACACAGGAGCTTCCACTTGGAGGAGAAACCGCACACTCTGGCGCGAGACGACCAGTTCCAGCGTACACCTCTAGGAGGGCGATGGCTTCCCAAGAAACCCCCAATCACCCAACGAGAACACACAATCAACAGAGAAGAAGAGGAATGCGAGCCGTCCTCAGCACAGAACCCGCGGAAAAAATGTTTCCGAGATCGCTAACCTGCGGCAGATGCTACAGGGATTCATCGACTCACAGCACCAGAAAGACGAGGAGCTGCAGAGAGAGGCGAGGAGGCACAAGACCAGAGATGGCGCTCGCTACAGCACCAGTTCGGGCTCCCTGCAGGAAGAAGTCCGGAAAGGTCAAAGGGGAGTGGGGCAACAGGATCCGGAAGCTCAGCATTCAGAAACACCAACAGGTTTCAAGCGCACTCCACGGATATACCGGACCGGTGGTATCAGCGCACGAGAGAGAGGGGAGAGCAATATAAAGAGGAGCACCGCTGATGGAGTGGCCAAGACTCCCCGCAACTCAAAGACACAGGACGATATCGAGGCATTACTTCCTGAGGTTCGAACGGAAACTTGCACTAGCGGCTAGGTGGCCGAGAGCCGACTGGGCTTTTCATCTCGTCCCGTTGCTGGAAGGCAAAGCAAAGAGCAGCCTATTGTCGCTATGTGTGCAGATGGGAAATACATGACTTTAACGCGGTGAAAGAGGGCAATTCTCCAGGAGGTTTTGAAATCAACCCTGGGGACGTATAGACAGCGTTTCCGCAAAGACACCGTTTTAGAAGATGAAACGGCCAAAAAGGAGCTGTTTAAAAGGCTCACGGGACTGTACGAGAGATGGGGGATGCGGCCGAAGGGGAAGTCCAAAGATGAAATCGGACAGACCATCGTGCTGGGAGCAGTTCCTGAAACATGATCAACCCCGAGCTGAAGAGCTGGATTATTGGGAACGCAGCCCCGGGTCAGCAGCGCAAGGCGATCGAAATGGCGGACGCGTACGTCGGCAGCACGGCAGGCTGAAGGAAAGTTTCCGGCTTGGGGGAAACCACACTCCAGCAAAAAACAAACAGTAAGTTTGAGAGACGTGATTATGGCGGTGGTTTTTGATCAGCACAGGGGGGTACTTGTTTAAAACACAGTGGCACAAAAATAGTAAAAATCCAGGCAGAAAAAAAACCGAAAATCAGATGTTTTAGCTGCAACCAGATCCGGTCATAAAAGCAGTTGACATGCCAAAACCCACCCAGTAGTTTCCAACCAACTGTTGCTATATTCCTAGGAAAGAAAAAAAAACTCCTTTAGCACACAGGGGAGCAATGAAGAAACCACGATAGCAGTCAAAAAAAATTAAAGGTACTAAAAGTACAGTGGTCATTGCTGATAGACACAGGGGCGATAAGTCCCAAAACCCTAGTCACCCAATCTTGTTTTAGAAAAACCTGGGAATACAGCCTTACTGGGAAAAAATTAAGGGTTTTAAATGGCATCCACGGGGATGAACAGGTTTTGTCCAAAAACCGAAATTAACATCTCAATCAAAGGACAAACTCTTATCTGGTAAACGTCAGGAGTTCTGTTCAAAAACTCCCCATACGCTGTAATACTAGGTAGAGATATCCCTGTTTTTAATTGACCTGCTAAATAAAAAAAAAAAGCAAGCAAACAAAGCTGAGGTTATGGTAATGACCCAGACAGCAAAGCAAAAAAACACAGCTAAACAGACAGGGACGTGAAAAAAACTGCTCACTGAATTACCTTATGCTGTAAAAACCCCAAAAACAGAAAAAGTCTAAAATGGAAAAAGAGGAAAGAAAAAAAAAAAGTAAAAGGGAACCAAGATGTCAGAGGAAGGTAGAGCTTTCCAGGTGGCTAGTGGACATCAGCCTACCTGCTACTTTTGAGCAATGTCAGGGAGCCAGGGATGAGACATTGAAACCTCTTTTCAATAAATGTAAACAGTTTTAGTGATAACCCTGAAGAAGGTTGCCATTTAACTGTTAAAAATAATAAACTTTACAAAATAGAGTCACAGATAAAGGGGAACAAAACTAGGTACTTCCACAGGGTACCTTAGAGAGGAAGTGCTTAGAAATGGGTTCATTCAGACCCTTGGGCAGGGCACTTCGGCCAGGCCAAAACTTTTTAGCCGAATAGCGCACAGGTTTTATTGGCCATGGGTGTCAGTATGCTGATGTAGTTAAATTCCTGTAAAAAAAAAAAACTGCAAAAAAAAACAAAAAAAAAAAAAACTGCAGAGTGTCAGCTCACAGCATACCAAAAGAAGTCAGACAGGGTTGCCCATGGTAAAAAAAAAACATGCCTATCATAGACCATTTCATTTTCACGCATAGCTATGGATGTAGTGAGACGTCATACCCAGAACTAAAAACGGCAACCGCTACATTCTTGGTCGTGTGTGACTATGCTACGAAATATCCAGAAGCTTTTGCTCTGAAACACAGTAAAAACACGCCATGATTGTTAATGCTCTTGTTCAGCTCATTTTCCATAGTAGGGATCCCTGAGAAGAGAGATATTGACAGATCAGGGCACAAATTTTACTTCAAAACAGATAAAAGGCTGTAGTACAACTGTATTAGGCAATTAAAGCTCATCCAATACCACGCCATATCACCCTCAACTGACGGTTTAACAGAGCGCTTGTAACCAGACATTGAAGCAGATGCCTGAGGAAAGCTTGCAAACAGCAACGAACGGACTGGGACGCATGGCTACCGTTTGCTCTGTTTGCATACCGTGAAGTACCCCAAGCTTCTAGTGTGGTTTTTCGCGCCATGTCGAGGCTTCTCTAAACGACGACAGGTGAGAGGCCCTCTGGACGTCTTAAAGGAAGCCTGGGATGGAGAAAACAAGGAGGAGAAGCTGAAATCTTGTCTTATGTGTTTAAAAGATGAGAGAAAAATTGAGCCAGCTGACCGAGACTGTCCACGTAAACATGGAAAAAGGCTCAAGAACAGCAAAAGCGCTGGTATGATAAAGCAGCAAGGAAAAAGCGTGCTAAAGCCAAGACAAGAAAGTGCTTATCCTGCTGCCCACCAGTGACACTGGACTTTTAGCCAAATGGCAGGGGGCCATATGAAGTGCACAGACAGGTTGGGGTAACCACTTATGAACTGCACCTTTCCTGAAAGAAAGAAGACAGTTTCCAGAGCTTCCACAATCAATATGCTATAGACCGTGGAAGTGAACCGGATACCACGAGTGCTGAACAGCTGTGGATAAGGGCTGTAGAGGAAGACGAAGAAGTGAAAGGAGCAGTACTTTCCAACAGGCGTGGGTTGTTGAGGTTTCTTCCTGAGGTGTCCCACCTGAATGCACAACTCCGCAGAAGTGAACTACTGGCGAGTAATTCCCTTTGAATGTGTCTGTTCTCTGACAAAAACCAGGACGGACGGCAGTGACCCAACACAGAGCATCAGTGCTCTCCAAAGTACGAGCCAATCCGACAGACCACCTGCAGGGGTGCCAGCCGCGACTAGTCCCAGAACTCAAGTATTAGGTGGAGGAGATGCTGAAAATGGGCATCATCGAAACCATTCGGACCGTGAATGGTGCAGCCCGGTCCATCCTAGTCCGAGAAAAAAGGACTGGAGGTCTACGCTTCTGTGTGAACTTTTCAAAGCTAAACGCGGTGTCGGCCCTTCGACCCATACCCCATCGCCACGGGCATATTTTGATGAACTCATAGAGAGGCTGGGAAGGCCAGGTTCTGTCCACATTGGACCTATGGCAAGGGATACTGGCAGGTCAGGCTACCACTTAGCCAGTCGTACTAGAAAGCTTACACGCGTTTAGAACACCATCTGGACTGCTACCATTTTCCTCACAATGCCTTTTGGATTGGCACGGATCCGCGGCATACGTTCCAGAGATTGATCGACCAAGGTCCTCAGGGGCCACAGAGGGCGTTTGCAGCAGCCTACGATCGACGACGTGGTCATCTACAGTTCGTCATGGGCAGGAGCATCTGCAGGCACCTGAGCATCGTTGATGAGGACAGGCCATCACCGAAAGCTGGCCTTACAGCAAATCCGAGCAATTAGTGTCCACCTCGACTCTTGGAGAGGTCTCGTACCTAAGGACTACATCCTGGGTGGGGACAAATACGCCCTCAAGTGGACAAGGTTGTGGATGGCGTTGAATGAAAGCAAACGCCCCAACCCTCTTACAAAGAGGAGGGTGCGTTCATTTTGGGTCTGCTCGGGATGAGTACCGTGCAGGTTCTATCCCAAAATTTTGGAAACTAAGGCTACAGCTTTGACTGAGTTAAACCAAGAACGACCAACCACAAAGGCGTAAAAATGGACCCGAGAACTGTGAGCATTCTTTTAATGTAGCTTAAAAATGCTTGTGTGAGGAGGCCTGTTTTAGGCCAAGCCCAGAACTTTTCTAAAACTTTTTATAGTTCTAAACTGATGCGTCGGGCTCAGGGCTGGGGGAGCCAGTTGTTATTACAGGGAGAGGGAGAGGACGAAAAACCCATCCTGTATAAAATAGCGCAGGAAACTGTTCCCAGAGAAGTCAAAGTACTCCCACCTTGAGAGGAGGCGGCACTTGCCATTAAATGGGCTCTGAGACTCATTGAAGTATTATTTGCCCTCGGGAATGACTTTGTTTTAGAGGACTGACCAACAGGGCTTTGCCAAATGGATTCGACGGATGACAAGACTCTCCAACGCCAGGATCACCACGTTGGGTATCTGTCATTGCCAGCACTATCGTTTTGATATTGTTTATAGAAAATGCCTCCAAAATGTTATAGCTGACTACCTGGTCTCGCCACTGGGAAGGTGTCGAGCTTGAAGGAGTGGGGTGTGTGAATGATGTGAGGCATCGCACATCACAGAATACCTATGTATTATACATTATAACTATGTACACTTGACCTGTAACTGCTTAACTGGATAATGGTGAAAAGGGAAACTGAAGGGTTTCACCTTAGTTTGTACCTTTTTAGGCGAACCCAACCTCTGTAGAAGAGGAGGGGAAAAAATTTTTTTTTTTTTTGTTTTTTTTTTTGAGTAGGTGAACAGAACAGACTGTGATAAGTGAACTCCAGGATCCCCTCAGGCCACTAATGGGTTTAGGCCCGGGGGAGGGGTAAGTAACCTGTTTAAATGTGGTGTTACTAGGGGGTACTGGGAGAGAGGTTCCGCTCTTTTCTAGATAGAGCATGGTTAGGGATCTGTGTGACTTTATAGTCATAAACCACAAACACTCTTGCCAGTAGAGTATAGCCTTTGTCGTTTTTATTTCTTTTTTGTCCGTGTGTGAACGTGCCCGTTTTTCTGTAAATATGTAATTAGTTCTTCGGGGGATTATGTCTGCGTTGGTGTGTAAATAAAGGTGAAGGGGAAAAACTACTCTTGTGCATACCGCACCTTTTTCCAGACCTCTAGACTGTTCGCCCGACACTACCCATAAAGGGCGCCCCCTACCACGACTTTTGTCCGGTAGAAGGACGCGCTTTATCACACCGCTCCTTCCTTTATCCCTACACCATCACCGTCCCTTCATCCGCTCCTTCCTTTATCCATACACCAACACCGTCCCTTCATCCGCTCCTTCCTTTATCCATACACCAACACCGCCCCTCATCCGCTCATCTTTTATCAATACACCAACACCGTCCCTCATCCGCTCATCTTTTATCAATACACCAACACCGTCCCCCCATCCACTCGTTCCTTTATCCATACACCAACACTGTTCCCTCATCCGTTCATTTCTTTATCCGTACACACACATTGTCCCATTATCTGATATTTACTTTGCGTGTTGCTTCATCCATCCAGTTGTCCTTTCATCCACCTGTTTGTTTGTTCCTCTGTGACTTTTTTGTCCAGTTGGCTGCACATTAAAGTTAACAATAATGTTCTGTGTTGGACAGAGAACTGTTAATCAAGCTGCTCGTTAGCCACACCCACACAATTCCCAGTTAAGTCTGATCTGGGTTTTATTAAGTCATGTTTTATCTTAGCGATATCATGATATATTGTCATTACTGGCTTGGCTTGATGTTGAATATGACACTGTCAAGCGTCACCATACAGAAGACGGACCCTCTTCAGTATCAATGAACTTAATACTGGCTGAGTCATCAGCCCAAACAAATGCTGGCCAGGGCTTCATTTGTTACAGCTGTACAGCAGCAAAAGGTCCACGGAAAGAAAAGAAAAGGAGGGAAAACAGAAGCAAAAGAGCTCAAGCTCTGCGCGAGACATGTGTCCAAGACATCAGTCAGAAAGTTTATGATTTTATTTAGTTACATGAAAAATAATTAAAAAGGTTGCGATCCGGGGGTGCGGGAGATGCGTCCAAGCTAGCTGACAGTAATCATAATCAGCGACATGGCTGGTTATATGAGCTCTGAGCGTCCTAATTAACCCCTTCACCCCCTCCCCCCCCCAGTTGTGCTCTGATTTCAAAGTACGAGCACATCATAGGACTCTTGTCTATAGAACCAGAGCTCTGATTGCTTTGCATTACTCAGTCATGCTCTCCTTCCAATGCATCCTGGTCATTTAAGCCTGGTAGTATTCCTAAGAAAGATGGAGATCGTTTTGCATCGGCGGCCGCCTCCGGGTTTATTGTAAAAGGCAGGCTATGTGGTCGTAGTGTGTGTGTATATTTGGTAATAAGATAAGCAGTGCGTGATTTCCGTATTGAGATGGCACATTTATTTACGTTCAGTCTGTTAGAGATACCAGATTACATCCAGGCAAACAAAATAGGACGGTTGAGCGCCAAAGTGGAACCCAAAAAAGAGCAGATAACAGAAGTAAACCAGAGACTCGCTGAGGATTTCCCAGTTATGGTCTTGAAGACCACTAGATGTCTATACAGGACAAGCGAATGTATTAAAGAAGAGGTATGCAGTTTAAACCTTCAGATGGGTCTAGATTATACTGGTATGATGTAGTTTATAGAATATCATTACACAGATTAATATAAATGGATAGTTAACAAAAACCTTGTTTGAGTCTCAATTACAGATTAAAGAGAACCAATGTAATTAATATGGGGTCTGTTAGATCGAGGCTTGTTGATGGCAGATGTTCTTGTGACGATTTGTCATTAGGGTGCGCGGTGGTTGTTAGTATGGAGAGCCAAGTGTTGTACATTTTGATTATGTGTTTGAGATGGGTGTGGATGGAGCATTGGTATATTTAGGTGCGTTGTTAGATGGAGCTATTTGATGCTAATGGTGCTGCAGTACTAGTGTTAGGGAGTTTTAGAGAGGCTATGTTGGTGACAGATTGGTTCAGCAAGTGAAGTTAGTGTTTTAGGTGGTTTGTTGCATTGATGGAGGCTATTGTTATGGAAGAGATGGAGGGAATTGGTATTTAGGGTTTTAGATGGAGGACTATGTTGATGCCCAGAGATTGTTTTGCCGTAGTATTGTAGGTAGGTTGTTAGATTGGAGGCTATGTGATTCAATGGTTGTGCTAGTAGTGTTGTGGTGGTTGTTAGATTGGGCCCCATGTTGTGTTGCCAGAGGGTGAGCAAGTAGTCTGTAGGGTGTTGTTGTAGATGGAGGATATTGTATTGCTAGATGGTTTGCTATGTTATTTAAAATGGCTGTAATAGGCAGACTATATTGTTGCACATGGTTTGCCGTAGATTTTAGGTGGTTGCTTTTCAGATTGGAGGTGTGTTGTTGCTAGCTGTTGCTATGCATACATTTCAGATGGTTCACTCAGCAGCACCACCTAAAATACCATAGCAAAAAATCTGTCAAAAGCAACCCTGAAAATAGGTCAGTGACTGTGTTGCACATCTGGACTTCAGTATGCCAAAGTGGCCCAGTGTGGTTGCTATGGTGTTTCCAGTGGTGTGCGTAGTACTTTGTTGGGCTGGTTGTCCTGGTGCTGAGCTATTGTAGAATGTACCTGCAAAAAATGATGCTTCCTTGTGAGAGGAATTCGGGGGGGTGATGAATAGCACACCCGCAAGATTTGATGTAATTAATCTAGTGAGGATAAATGTGGTTAACGAAGCAGGGACAGAAAAAGATGTGCAGAAAGCGTGTTGATGAAAATTAAGTGGTCGGTTGGCCAGGGACTTGTCTGTTTGGATTAGAATCAGTTGAGGACACAGCATTCTATCGCGGGCCCTAACTATGAACTCCTCCACTGGGTAAAATAGTTCATCAAAGTGGGCCCTGCGAGCTATGACCGAACCAAAATCCACGCCAGCCATTTTCCAACAGTTCTCAATAAGTCAGGCCTCCCAGGATACTTCCCTCTCTAACCTGACGTAAATCAACTTTGGAAGACGGCAAGTTGATGAAGGAAACACATGAGCCCGCACTGTGCATCGGACCGTCACTGGTTGCGGTGTTAGGTTTAGCAGCAATGCGTCGCGAACTATAGGCTTTAAAAAGGGGGCCTGATCAGAACATCTTAAAAACAACGAGGCACCGGTTATGATGTGCAGAGTGACTATACTTACGCATTGCACTCAATTCCAGGCTGAAACATGTGTACCATTCTTTAAAATCAAGCGGTCTGCTGAAAGGCCGAGTGCGTAGAAGCCAGCCTCACTACTCGCACCAAAGAAGGAGATCCCATAAAGGGAACACTGTTGAGAATGAAGAGCAGCGGGAAACGAGTTTCAGAAATGCTTTTAAGAACACACACAGAAACAGGTAATAAACCAGGACAGGAGGTCATCATATAACATAAGGCTTTCTCTTGTAAAGGCAAAGTACCACTGGGAAACTTCACTAGCCGGCTAAGTTTAAGCTTTCAGCTGCGTCTCTGTTTTACACTGCTTACAGATCATATCATATGGACAAATACGCCACACATATCTCGTGATAAGCCATGTACAAAAAAGTGACTGGAAGTACCTAATACCATTAATACCTCCACAAGCAACTCAATTTACAGCCGTGATGGATTGACATGGGTTGGAAAAAGTTTCGGGATGTAAGGCACACATCAGTGTCACGCCACTCTGCATCAAGGAATTGAACAGGGGTGGGCCAACGAGTAGGTGGATCGCCCTCCATGCGTGTTTACTGTGAATTGAAGAGTTCAAGGAGAAGGCGGGAAAGACCAAAATGTGGATTTGTGAGTGACGGTTCAGAGGTGGAATACTTTCTGAATTTATCAATTAGAGACAATAGTCAATGGAATACAAGAATTGTTAATCTTTGAATACAAGGGATGACTGAGCAAATGGGAAAAAACCTGGTAGTCCAGAGGGGTCATATGTTGGGCCAGTGGTCAAATTACTGCACCCCAACCTCAAAGAGCTCATCACCCCCTAAATTAACACAACCCCAAAACACAGGAGGGAGCGCGAATTTATTTGGTTCACAACAGTCAAATGAAATACCCATTATCTGTTTGCAACTGGTGATTGGTTAAGGTTTAAGGAGTGTGTCAGTCAGACTGTGACGAAGGTATAAGAAGTAGGAGCACGCAGGTAACAAACAACTCTGAGGCTCTACTGAAATAAGCACAGTCCAAATAATATTCGAAATAAAGAACATAGCCCCACTAACACCACCTAAAAACACACTTGCAAAACCACCTAGCAAAAATAGCCTCCACCTAACAACCACCTAAAATACTACTGCAACCATCTGACATTAAAATAGCCCCATCTAAATCCACTACAACACTACTTCAACCATCAAAAAACTATCCCATCAACAACCTGACAAAACACTAC
>JAMWET010002614.1:0-25000 GCA_024036415.1 Prochilodus magdalenae
TTAAATATAGCAGAGCTGGATTCTTGCTGAATTTGGTTTCCAGCCTGATATTTTAACAAAACCATCAAGAAAATATTTGACAAAATAATCCTGGCACCATTAGATTATGGCAGAGGAGAATTGAGTTTCATGGTATTTCTTAAGAGTCTGTCTCTGGCAGCTTCTTTTGTTGAGAGACTTGCTGAGTTTGCAAGTCACTAGAAGAATCTGTGACTTCTCTAAAAGGGACCCTTTTGTTGTTGATTTCCCAAGTCGTAAATTGGGGTGTCTCATTTCATAGGCCATTAGCGAGCAGGATGTTGGGAAAAATGGTGTATCAGAGACTCAGGATCACTAAGGGGGAGATTATCCCCTGTCTTTTCAATAGATGTATTAATTGTCCAAGAAAAACTTGGTAAAGAACTGCAGACAGGATCTCCTCTTTTGCTGTAGCAGTTAGAGGTTCAAGCCTTCTGACCTTTAGGGGAAGGGACCAGTCCCAGCTAGTAAGAGAAAAAAAGATGCTACCAGATCCTCTTCCAATGGTGTCTTCATAGCCATATGAAAAGTCGATATTTAGTTTTATCAATATAATAATATTTGTAGAAAGTTCTGGTGTATATATACAGTACATTGGCTTATGCATTCATTTAAGCATACTAAAACATTCAAGCCTCACCAGAAATTCTCTCCTGATCACCCACTCCGTCACTGGGAAAGGCCACTAATGCAGGTTTCTTTTAGATACATCGCCAGAATAAACTGCTAAAATCAATTTATATACCCTGCACTTTCACTGCTGGGATCCTGAAAGCCATGAAGGTAGCCAATAACAGGTTCACTCCAGTCCACCTGCCCCTGGCCCCCTTTCACAGCCTGTAGAATTCCGATTTGTGCCTCAATGCAACTGAATAGAATCGCCTGATTAAAAATACATTAGGAGGGAATAAAATAAATAGACCGTTAAGTCTAAAGTAGCGAGTCTGTTTAGAAAATTTAGGGAGTAAAAAGTACAGATTTTTCATTTGAAATGTAGTGACTAAAAAAAAATAAAACATTCAAGGTACCGATACCTAAAAACTACTTAAGAACAGTAACAAAATAATTATACTGCGTTACTTGCCACTTCTGCTGCCAATGAAAGTCATGTCATCTGGTAGTGAATCTGCTTGTATTATCAGTTGTGATTATTTAACTCTGGGTGAAGGTGCCTCATGAAGCAGTGTTCTTTTGTAATAATAATAATTTGTAATAATTTGAGACTGTCAGATATGCCTTAAATTTAAAATATATGGGCAGGCTAACAAAGAAGTTGGATTTGGTGAGAAAAGCAGATTTGCATAGCTTTTCCCTGCTGTGTGAATCTTGCACTTGGACTACATATCGGCTTCTGACTGCTACTGATTTTGTTTACTTGCATGATAATCGGATAATATAACTTGTGTGTTGGGCTCTTCTAAAGCTGTGAGATGTAAGGCTGAAATATAATGAAATGAGGAAAAAATACTTAATGTCACTATTAGTATTAGAATGTATCTAATAATGATGAATACTAATAGCCACAGATTGTATATATAATAAACATATTGTTTGTTTAAAAAGTCATATCTGTATATATATATTTGGGGGCCTATATCCAAAAATGACATCAACAAATTTTAAGACTAACAGACATGAAGAGCAGATGGCTAGATGAGTCACCATATCTAATTTCAGTATGAAAGATCCAGTACTGATCTGAGGTGACGACCACTAACCACACATGGTAGTGAATTTCAGCAGGATTTTTCTCAGAAGCGTATTTTGGATTTTCTGTACTCAGAACCAAATCTTTTGTTTCTCACTGCCAACTGCGAGTCTTGTTTTACACCGTGTAATCACCTGAATGTAACCAGTCAGTAATAATCTAACCAGTACTGATCAGAGGTTGAGAAATAAATAGAACATTATTTTTTTTTTGTCCTGATTTGACCACTTCCTCCACTCCACACGTAGTAATGTAAAATGTGCCTTTAACATCTGCTTAAGATCATGAGTAATACTGACGAGGAAACTCCAGGAATAGGGCTTGAAATACCTGGGCAGATTCAGATTCTGCTAACTGTATCGTAATATAAAAGTATTTTGTTTTATTTTATATAAAATCGTGCTTTAGGAAAAAGTTTTTTTTTTATTTTTATTTACAATGTGTAATATAATTTATTATTTTACTGTGTTAGAAATGTACGTTTAAAAACAGTATATGTGTTGACAACAGATAACGTATGTTAAAAATAGTTCATGGGAAATGGTTTTTTTTCAATTAAGAGATGTCTCTTTAAGATATATATGTGACTCTTAGGTCAATGCGATTCTCTCGCCTCGTCTGCACTGATAGTTGGAGGGAGAGGTATGTGAGTAAAGCTGAGTATAAAAACCCGAATTAACACGACATTTTTGTAATAAATGTTCATAAAGGCTGGTTTTGGGTGTGAAAAACTATGCCTCATATTTTTAGTTCAGACTTTTAAGACCCTCTTGTTTTGGTTCTGTTGTTGTAAAGTCTGTTTTTCCTGTTGAGTGAGAGGTGGTGTTTCAACAGTAGATTCTGATAATGATTTTCTGAGAATGGTGTTTTCTTGTATGGTCCTCCGGATTTTCATTTGGACCTTCCTCACAAGCAATGACAAACGTTTTTTATTTGGTGTTTACTCGCCCTTTATACAGCTGGTTAGTGTTTAAACAAAACAAGAAAAAATCTCACCTCTTCATGTGTGCTATGTCCATAGATAATGGCGGCATCGGTTTTTTGTAAAGCAGTATTGCGTTGTGAAGAACGTCTTCTATGTATTTCTGTTTATTTTTTAGAAGTCTCTCAAGAGTCCTTTCCAAACATCTTGTAAAACTATCATGCTGCCCTGAGAGTTTTAAGAGAAGAGGTTTTCGGGTGGCCTGCTCACAAGCAAATGACGAAACCATTTTTGTCTTTTACAAACAGAAAGAATGAAGAAGCGACAGTCATGACTCTTAGCTGTTTTATCCCACATAACACAACACAGAGTGGGCTCGCATCCATTATTTTGGATGGCGTAGGACAGCTCAAGACTGAGTAACTGGTAGCAGATTGGTGGTGGGAATTGTAAACTTCTCAAATTTACTACATTCAGAGCAGATCCTTTCAGTTGAGAAAGCACTTTAGTTATACAGCCACTACAGGATGGATACCTTTGTACTTTGCTGAAGTAAAAACAAGTTTTTTTAAAGCTCATAATACATCTAAATCGAAACAGGTATCAGTATTTTACTTTATGGTTTTTGGGAGATGTTCTTTCATGCACTAAAGATCTTATTGGGTGTAACCTTAAAAGGTGGTACATCTTTAGTACACTCAGTAGGAAATAATCCTTGTTTTACCAATACAATACGCTGTCCAGGTCATTCTATAGGTGTGTTTCATGATAGAGCACTTCATGTAGGTTATATGATGTATAGGCGAAACAGTAAGCCTTTTTACCATTTTCAGTGATTTTACCAGTGAACCATTTTGGAAAACCATACATGATGTAACTGTAAAATATCTGCGCCAGCTCATGCGCACCTCTTTAATTCCACTCCTTCTTTTTTTCCAGCTGTGGTGAGGAATGCTTCACTTGAGAATCAGTCCAGGTGTGAAGTCATGTAATCAGATTCAGACAGATCCAGTCTCTCTTCTGCAAGGAGTTCCATGAAAGCAGGACTACTGCGACCAGTGGGACAATGTTCTGCATAGTAGATTTGTGGTGAGACACCAAACCAGCATTGAGAACAGATTTACGAGAGCTTATTTGAGGGATTTAATAACAGATTCAGAATAAAAAACCCTTCTGAACAGGATCTAACACTCCTGCTCGTGACATCATAGAGGGGAGAAGTGACGGAGTGAATGGAGAACATGAAGTTTTTACAGAATTGATAAAGAAACTCTAGGAACCAACCTGTGGAAGTATGCACCGATTAACTGCTTAGATATCTTTAAAACTCTGTACAGGTGCAACTGTAGAGAGAAATATGGAAGAAGACAACATTAGAGCTTTAATAACTGAAGGATGACAGACATGAAGAAAGAACAGAAGATAACAGGCCACAAGTTACAAAAGCTTCAGGTCTGTGATTGACTTCAAAGGCATGTGCTGGAATTGGTAATAAAACAGTTCTCTGTGTCCGAAGTTCATTTCTGGACTGGGCCTGAAGGAAAAGCCAATCAGATGTAGATTTTGATGTTTTGTGTGTTTCAGTTTCCGATAGCTGAACCGTGATTAAAGATCACCAGTACGAGTCCTTCAAGACTTCCTGTGGTGACTTCCCATCCTGAGCTCAAGGATCTGACACAAAGACATATGATGAGTGTAAGGTGGTGTTCATTATTTGATGGTACTGGATTAGAGTCAGATATTCCTACTGTGAGACTTTTTTACAGTGTCGTGAGCAAAGTAACTGACATAACCAAGTGTCATCAGTGGAACCGTCTAATAGACAAACCTACATCAAGGAGAGCTTCTTTCCCATCCGCTCTCATCTTGATAACCTCCCGCCCACACAGCATTCAGATCCCTTCTCAGTACATCAGCCGTGTGTACGGAAATTCAGGGTTTCAATGACCCCACGAGAAGGAGGAATACCTCAGTAAGAGAATCAGGACCGCAGACCAAGCCGATCAGTAGTCCATCTCAACACATTAAGAAAACAAGGAGCCTCCACATCATATCATGTGCCACAATTCCAGTCTTCCTGTTGGATCTTCAGCCGCTGTGCTTTCAAGCATATAATGAAGACAAGTGTCATAAAGGAAAATTCCTAAACTCTGGACTGTCGCCAATGTCCTGTTTCACATTTCATGTTGGGGGGGGTGGACTTCGACCATCATGAAGAGTGAGAAGTATGAAGACAGAGGTGAGGGAAGTGCCAAAGGATCTCTTCTTGGGATCCAAACAGAAAGCATTCTTCTGAAACCTGGCTGAACTGGCTTTTCAAACAGCTGATGAAGGGCATTGTGGGTGTTTCTATGAAGAGAGACCTGAGATAGAGTGCAGCATTGATGTCACTGGAGGCCTCAGTTGGACTCTGGTATTTGGTACTGGGAGATCTTCAGAGCAAAGAATCTGTGCTATCACCAGAGGAAGGTCTACTGCTTTGTACATTCTGAGCTTTCAGAGGAGTTCCTGGCTGCTCCTCTAATTTGTTTTTCACTGCTATCATGATGCAGGAAACGTGGAGGACCTGAGTTTGAATGACACAGAACACAAAGTGGGTCTTACGTTTTTCCATTGGAGGAACTCCTGAGTGGGGAGCTTGACGTAAAGCCTTGAAGAGGTAAGAAAGGGACATCTGGATCTTTTCTAGCTACGTTTTCTGCTGGGCAATTTTCACTGTAGTCCCCTCAGAGCAGCTCTTAAGGGAGAGACCTTCTAGACGACAAACATGAGTCAGCTCAGAGAAGCATCAAGGCCAACCAGTCCGTACATCAAACATTTAATAGACAACAGAGAGATCTTGTGCTTCTGACAGATCTATTCTCCTGCTCCTCTGTCCTCCACTGAAATAATGATCAGTCCTTTATGCCAGCAGTTGTGTCAGGACTAATCTCAAAATTCCGAGAAGTCCCAGAAAAGGAACTCTCTCCTGCAGAGTGTTAACAGCATCTAGCCTACCTACATCTTGTGAACTTCAGAGGAGGTGCTGGATTAGCTGAACCTGAAGAATTACAGAACATCAGAGAGAGGGGTATATTTGGTGAGATTGTTAGCTCAGCTGTGAGCAAACTGCAGGAAATGCCATGGTGATTGGTGTTCTATTGTAAATAATTGTCCTGTTACTAGATGTTATCTACATTTGAATGTCTGAGAGACACAAATAGCCCCAATATCTTTATATAATATGGGAACTAGATTGGATAAGTTTGGGGGGTGCATGCAATTGTTAATAAGGTAACATAACTGGCAAGCTTTCGCGTGTATATCCTATTATGGATGTTTAGTGTCAGGTTTGAAATATGATATTGCGTTTGACAGTTTTGTGGTTTTTAGTTTAAAAAAAGCCGTCTATCTAGTTTGAACATTTTATGTCTTGATTCTTCAGAGCCAAATTTTATATGTAGGATTGGGTTTGGCTCAAAATAAATAATAAAAGATCTCAAACGAGACTTTCAGTGACTGCTTGTAGCCCTGTGCACAACTTTCTAGAGTGAAATAATAAATGATAGCAAATGGACACATAAACAGTAATTTTTAAGATTCACTTTTCAAAAATCCCCTTTTATATAACTTCTATTATTGAGGACTATTTGTCATAGAACTACAGAAACACATGACATGACTGAAGTTAGGATGTAAAATATCTAGATGTTTATGTTATTGAATGGAATGTAAGCCGTATCTAATGATCATTTTTTCTCAATCATTGATAGCTTCCCATTATTAATTGTTCTATAATTAGTATTTATATTTTAGTGTAGTCTCAAGGGTGTGGTGGGGTATAATTAATTAACCAACTAATTGATTTATTCAATTGTTAATTGTTATTAGGATATTAGAGGGCATAGTTTAGCTTAATTGAAGCACAAACCATAATTGCCATCTTATCCAATCTCAGGGTGAGTTCGTTTCTGAGACATCTAGTGATCTGCACGCTTGTCACAATATTGAGTCAAATAATAGTAAATAGTAATAATAGTAATATATAAATAATAATATAAATAATAATAGTTAAATAATAAATGGGGTTGATATGCATAACGGGAAGTCTGGAATGATCCCATTCACCTACAAAGAGACTACATGAGTTTACTGAAACTCATGGGTAAAGTCCTGTTTTGTGGAGAACTGAGCGCAACTGAGATGCATAAATCAGTCTACCTATTAATCTAAGATAACATTATCAGAAAAGCACAGCATCATAGACTCAGCAACTTAACGGACTGGACCACAGAAGTGAACTTTTGGTTGTGTCACCTTGGAACCATGTCATGCAGGCTGGCCTGGTCAGGGAGGTGGTCCTCCGTTGACCCATGTGTTTGGGTTGGCACCGCTGGCTGGGCCTTTGCTTGGTCTGCTGTCTTCCCCGTGAAGTGGGCCTGTGTGTAGCTTTTCTTTGCGTTGAGTTGTGCGGCCCCTGGTCACGTGTCCTGGCAGTCAATGCTGGCTTGTCCGTGACTCTGTGGTCAGGTGAGCGGACCGCAAGCTGACTACATCTTGAATTCCTCATAGAGCTCTTTTGAAGGGACTCTTCTGGCTGAGTCTGCTTCTAGAGAACCCATCTTCCACTTGTCATCATCTTGGAGCGCCGGAGCATCACATGCTCTGGGCCTGAAGAGTGTGAAGCGGAGTAGGAGCGATTGGAGAAGAGAGAGACTAGCTCTCTGAGAGAGGGTCTAGCCAATTCTCTGAGTTTGGAGCGTGGAGTGGAGAGGTGAGAGAAACCCCCCCCCCGAGAAGAGAGCTTCAGAGGTCGAGCTGACGTCTCTCCGTTGTGTACAGAAGTGAGGATTGTCTGGAGAAGTGCTCAGAGAGCCTAGCCTTCTGAGAGAGCTCAGAGAGTCGAGCCGAGCTGAAGCTGGAGCTGCTGAACTAAGCTGAACTCTTCTCAGTCTGTGTGACCTGAGTTATTAAGTAGAGGCCTTAAAGGGCGAACGAGGAGGAGGGCCCCATAGTCACTTTCTGAATATGCATTAGTCTGCTCATTCTTCCACAAGAGTGTCACATGTTCACATACATTTGAGAATTTCAAAGCATGGTTGTATCCTTAGTAAAACAAGTGTCTCATGTGTAGAATGAACACATATTATGGAAAACCAAAACATAGGAGTAGAATGAAGTTAATCTGAAACCTTATACATTCTGTATATGCTGAGGTTAATAAGTACACCGACTTTATATTCGGGTTACAACCACTTATTAACCTTTCACAATCCTCCTGTGTTGGATTGGTCACATTGGAACAAAGCATAAAGCATTTGGTAAAACAGAGGATACAGTGAAATTGCAATCCATAATATAAAACACAATTCATGATGATCGTGTTTTGAATCATGACTCAGTCAACACAACTCCAATAACTATAACTACACATACGAGGTTCCAAACTACTTATTAAGAGGTGAAGCATGAAGAAGTTAGTACTAATGTTGATTAAAGAAACTAGATCACAGTTTAAGAATCCTAACATATAAAGAGAGAGACAGAAGAAGAACATATTCGAATGATAGTTCTAAAATGGATCCTGACTGGGTTTGAATTATAAGATGACACTTTAACCAATATTAACAGCATTTAACAGAACAACAGAGGGTCTAACAGAGGGTTAGCTGCACAGGATCTTGCACCATGGGTTTGAAAGTCAAACCCCCTGACCTTTAGGGGAGGGGACCAGTCCCAGCTGTTAAGAGAAAAACCAGATGCTATCGGATCTTCTTCTAATGGGTCTTCATAATCATATGGAAGATCGAGATTTAGTTTTTTCAACCAAAATGGCCAGATCACTATATTAGATTAATAATGATAATAATAATAATAATAATAATAATAATAATAATTATAACAACAACAACATGCTCAACAATTAAATAGTTTAATCCCACAAGGACAGAGGTTTACGCACGCATACAGATTTCATATTTTACACACACATAGTGACTGTACAATTTATATTAGCAAGATGCATAACAAGGACTATCACTTGTGCTTTTGAGATTCAATAGTATAAGGAAATCTAAATACATATTTTCTAAATACAACAAATAAATTATGAGATTTAGGATTCATGTTAGCCTGAAATCCATTTCAGTTCAACTTCATTATCGTTACACTAATACAGGGTTGTACAGTATAATGAAACAAAGTCAGACTATTCTCTAGTTTCGTGGTTATATATAGTAGTTCTCCACCCTGACACTTATTACATCAACACATTATATATTTCACTCCAGTACATTTGTACTTCAGGCTAATCATACATGGTTAATAACTGAGGGATGAATTATGGCTACCAGTCTTATCAGTAACAGTCTTTAGTGTGCTCAAAGTATGTATTTACATTAAACTATGTACATATAGTTTAAAAATCCTACAATCCTACAATTTTTTCTCATTTTGTCTCTCAGAGTTGAAGTGTACCTATGATGAAAATAACAGACCCCTCTCATCTTTCTAAATAGGAGAACTTGCACAATCAGTGGCAGATTAAAAACTTTTTTGCCCCACTGTGTTTCCCCACCAATTCACAAGACATGTACATTCTTTGTCTGTTCTTCATCAGTGCACTACAGTCTCTTAACAAGAGCCTTTGTAAAAGATATAATGGGTGGACCTTACCAGTTTGGTGCTCCAGTGTAGTCCAGTGTTTGTTAAGGAGCATAACAATTTTCAGACTTGATGTAAACAAAACAGTTTCTTTCTTACACAGATTATTAAAACATTTATTTTCTCAATATAAGGACTTAAAAACAAGAGAGCATGAACAATACTACACTACAGTCTCTTAACAAGAGCCTCTTTAAACAGTATAATATGTAGCTCTCGCCAGTTTGGTACTCCAATGTTTTAGCTCCACCAGACAAGTCAAGGGGATCAACAAGTCCCAGTAAGTCTCTTTACAGGGATCTCTGCTTTAGTGTTTGATGCAGTCAAACACTGAGCTTTAAGTCAGGGACCACAACAGGATAAAATACAAAAAGATGAAATATAGGGCAAAAGTTGTCATTTAAATCTTTCTACAAATAGACTGAAATTTTTTTCTTCTTTCACTTCTTTTCACTAGTGTCATGACTCTCAGTGGTCATCTTGTGGGAATTAACATTGCATCTCGAAAAACCTTTAAAAACATGAACACAGTCTAATCATAGGCAATTATAAAGAACTTGGGCGTGTCAATCTTTGGAGTATTTTTCCATTTGGGTGCTACTAAGTGAACTACAAAGAGTATGGAAAATCAGCTGCAATGTAATGTTCATTACACTCCTACAAGAAATGTGAGAGCGCATAATTTTTTTAGGTTTCTGAAAGTTAAAATTAGCTTTAAAGTGGGTCAGGAAATAATTGTTTCGATATTACAGAAAAGCACTTGAATTTTATTATAAATGATGTAATATTAAAAATTTCCACACCTATGAAATTAAACTGCTAAAATATCCCATATTCTACAAGTGCACATACATACATAAATACATACTAAATTTTGTAAACTGTTAAAGAATATCCGCCACTGTAACAGCAGATAAAGCAGGTGACACAGGCAGGATACATGATGAGTTTTGTTAAATTCAAATGGGAGTTAATGTGCAGTGGAGTATAAATCACCAGGATATCAAGAACAACAAAACAGACCAGACAAAAACTAGAAAGCACAAATGGATAAAATACTCTCTAATCTCTCTCTGTGCTCTTGTATGTACACTGTGTCCAGAGTCACTCATGCACATATGTTTCTGCCAGTGTGTCTGGCTATGATGTGCCCCTGCCTGGTTACTGAAGTGATAGGAAGAACAAAGAACTGAACCAGTTATTTACACTGTTTACTCTTTTCTAAACAGTGTATGTATATAATAAAAACACATCTAATATATTAAACTGCTGTTTCCTACATACATCTCAACATCTCTAATTCCTGGGAGCCTGAATTCCACATTCTCTGTTTAACTGTAATGTGTACTGTATGTTATGTCTTGTAGACTAGCTGGCTGTAAACTCACCATGAACTCCTATGAAACGCTCTCAGGTGCTCTGAAATTAACAAACTCACCCCTGAAAGAACTGGACCTTAGTGATTCTGACCTGCAGGACTCAGGAGTGAACCTGCTGTCTACTGGACTAAAGAGTTCAAACTGTAAGCTGGAGATACTCAGGTGAGCTTTCAGTAACTTCATTCCTGAATGTAAATGGTTAACCTGTAAATACATACTTCACTCAGAATACCCAGACCATTACTGTTAACATATAAGTTACATATAACCTGCACAGTCGCCCAGCCTGTCCTGCCAGGACTATAGACCTGAATCTATTTAGACCATCTTTAAACCTTATAGTGTTGAGATAACACAGAGAGAAAAACAAAGAGAAAGATAAGAGAGAAGAGAGAAGTAAATAAATACAGAAAGTGTATGTAAAGTGTAGGAGTTTTGAAAATGCCATGTTTTAACATGTTATATGACATCATGTCTAAAAAATGTTTTGTATCTGGGACCTGTAAATGTTATTTTCACTGGTATCTCAAATAAAATCTGCGGAGCTCTGGTGCTTAATTGGCATCAACCTCTCACAACTGAAAGTCAATTGTTAGAAATATTTTTGTTCAGTTTTTCCCATGATATACAGGCAGAAAAGTGGAACTTGTGGAAATGAAACTTGTGCAGGTGCTCATTTGTTCATATCAGATGGTTAACTATTAAATACAACTTCACAACAACTCCTTTCAGGTGCTTGTTTAAAGATACACTCACCATTTGAGAAAGAAAGCAAAGATGCCTTGAGAGATGAGGCTATTCTGCTTTTCCTCTGCAGTATTAAAAACTACATAAATTGGAATAAACAAGTGAAATTTAATGTAAAGAGACTGTGTGTAAGTAGATGAAGCACACAGTAAACATGCCAAAATTAAAAGCAAAACATCCACTGCTTTAATTTATGTCACTCAATCTCCTAACAGATTTTCCATGTAAAAGAATGAAGAGCTAAATTTGTGTCAGAATTGAATTTTAATCATTGATCTCACAGCTGTACCAGATTTGGTGCTTCAAAATGCCAAAGCAAAATACAACACAGTGACTGTATTTCCAGTCTGACCAGTGAGGAATTCATGCTACAATGAAAGGTAATCACGGCCAGTCACATCCCTGTGGAGGTCAGGGCTGAGAAACCAGGCAGAAGTAATCACTTGTAGCAGAAACTTCATCCAGAGACAATGTGCTTTCCCAACAGAGTGAAAGAGAAAATAAATGACAAATATTAAATCTCTCTCAGATGTCTAGAAGTAGAAAAGGTACATAGGAAATATGAGTCAACCAACAAGCTTTAAAACATAATTAAACCATACTTAAATACCTAAAATATCTCAGATTTCAAAAAGGAATAGAAATTCCTAATCTTAACTATAAGTTCATTGGGCAACCACTCTAAAACAGCTCCATGAATAGCAGCCTGTGGTGATGGATCATGCCCAGTGATGCTCTTAGATCAAACTACAGAGTTCTTAGAGTTCCCAGACAGACTACAGTAGATCATTAGACTCTAAGAAAGCTGACTCTGTTCTATGGTGTAAACTTAACTGTAATATCTACAGGGTGTTACTGCTAACTGAATAAGAACAGAGCTGAGAAAAACAACTTCATACTGATCATTCAATAAAACTGGCAGTTTCTTAAATGCACCTGACATGATTAAGAGCTGTTGGGTCAGTAATTGGATTTGTGACATGTGGCAGATCAGATTTCAGAGAGGACACTGCTCACTCGAACCACACATAACGGACTGCTCATGCACCTGTTCCAGCTTATTAAACTGGCTAATTAACTTCTTCAGAAGCTTCTGAAAGGCAGATGCAGCAGTGTTAGGTGAAAGGAGGGGTAGTGATTATAAGTTATTATTCTAAAGTTAAACAGCAGACTTACCAGTTTTTCTCAGTTAAATATCACCTACAAATAAACCCCATCTAAATATCAAACTAAGAGAAACCAACCCCCCAAAGAGAAAGTAGGTGCAGTAAGACATTTAAGCCTCAATCTAAATGTCAAACCAAAGGGCTACACTGAGTCCTGTAGCTCTGTAGTCCTTTAACTCTATAGCTCTAATGGCACCTCACAGCGCTTCCAGCCTAAACCGTACAGTCCCAGCTGAAGGGAGGAGAGCCAGGACGCAGGGCTCACTACAAGCGGTGCAGCAGTCTCCCCCTCTCACACGCGCTCTCCCTCCGACGCCAACACCACGTGACTCACAGCACCATGCCGGGTGGAGTGAGAGACACGGACAGCAGTACTCTGACCAACACAACGAACCGGTCTCCTAGCAACCTCTTAGCATTCATCAGCTCCTCATGGCTTTGTGCTCCTCTCACTTCGATTTGAAGCTCCACATTTGCCGCTCTGGTCACTCACTTGTGTACTGCTTGAAGGTTGCTGTATGGTGAAAAAGCTTCTATTTTTCATATCCATGACTTCTCTTAGTTCTCCCAACCCATGTCTCTGGCTTTCCCTCCCTGTGCGCCGCCATGACTACTGACCGGTCTCTTTATCCAGAAGAAAGGTTTGCAACAGGCAGGCTTCACCTGTCCATCAAACCTTATTAGAGGGAAGTTCAGTCACCAGACACACAAAAAAAGCAAAATATTTCCACACAAAAATATACAGACTCCACCTGTCTGATGGTTTTAGACATGGTGTGAGGAGTCTTCATTGTGTTGGTGATGTATGTACCATCTTCTGACGTCCAGGTTCAGTGTTAAATGGAGTGTTCGATTTCTCAATGAGGTCTTCTCAACAGCTACACATCCTTTGAGACTCGTAACATTGAGGGCAGAAACACCTGTGGATTATTTTAGATCTGAACACCTCTCACCCACTACAGGAGACAGTTGCTGCACTGGTCAGCACCTTCTGGCTCCTCCACCTAAGGAGAGATACCACAGCACCTTCCCAGGCATAGCCTCAGACCCTCTCTACTGTAGACACACTATATGGACCCATTTCAATCCATATACTCAGTGTAACTTAATTATAGAGTAATATTTGCTGCTGCACCTTATCACCTGTACATCACCTGTATACTCCTTGTACCGACTGCCAACATCACTATAACTCACTTTGACTGCCTACACTATCAGATTTAGGTAACTGCAAAGATTATCAGTATCTGTGTAGGTGGTAATGTAACTGTGCAATATCTTTCAGTATCCATTTAGTATATATCTTTGAATTTTATTGTATTTTTACCTAACAATAGAGATTTATTTATTTACTGTAATTTCTTATTTTGTATTCTGTAAATCTGCACTAGTCTACTGTATCTGTTCTGCTGCTCTTCTGCTATAACAATGCTAATTTCCCCATGTGGGACAATAAAAGGGTAACACTTTATTTTGATTGTCCCCCTGTAGATATTCAGTAAACTATCAGAAGGCTGTTAACAGCACATCTGTTTACTAGTAATAAGTCAGTATCTGTAGAGTGTTAACTTGTGTTATCTTAGCTTTGAAGGAAGAGTGGAGCTTAATTTTCTCTCTCTCAGATGAAAGGTTTAAATCACTAATGGGGACGGTTTTAGTGGTCTACCAGGTACTGTACTGTTCACCCCATTTTCTCTCTACCTTATTATACATTTCTGAACTCCATGTTTTCCGGCTCTGCGTGCAGGTAAATTATCTTATATCTAACCCCTTATGAAAATCTCCTTTAGTCGGTTTAGACGAACATAACATGAAAGTTGAAGGGCAGCTGTGTGTTTGGTTAGTGCCTCTTTGAAGGGTAACAGAGAGTCTGTGACACTTCAAAAACAAACTGTATATTTTTCCTTTCTCTTTTTTTAGAAGTGTGTATGTATATTATAACACTGCTGTTTCATTCCTAACACACACTACACACTTTAATAGGACTGAACACTTAAAATGAGTCAGCTATGTTGATGTGTTTATGTGTAATTCACAGAATCAGCTGGTTTTGATGTAGGTTGGTAGGTTATTTTGCTCTGTGTAAAATCCACATCTGTCTCCTTCTCTCCCTCTTTCTCCTCCTCCTCTCTGCAGGTTATCTTACTGTATGCTTACAGAGAAAGGCTGTTCTTATCTGGCTTCAGCTCTGAGTGAAAACCCCTCACACCTGAAAGAACTGGACCTGTCCTACAACCACCCAGGAGATACAGGAGTGAAGCTGCTCTCTGCTAGACTGGAGGATCCACACTGCAGACTGGACACACTCAGGTACAGACAGCTTTCTATACGTGTGTGTGTGTGTGTGTGTGTGTGTGTGTGTGTGTGTGTGTCTGTCTGTCTGTGTGTGTGTGTGTGTTGGAGTCAGTTATTGAACTACTGTAAACTGTAACGAACAGCAGTGATCTGATATTTCTATATTCCTATAAATGTCCCCAGGTTGTTGGAATTTACCTGGAAACAAATGTCTAACAGTAAGGTTAAACAGATTATTAAATATCTATAATCATAGGTTAGCTTTAGTGCTGCCTTATAAAATTCATCCTCCACTTTTGCATTGTGTGTCAGACATCATGTTGTACACTGACCGATACAAGGGATAGTGCTCCTATAATAAAATTAGCATGTTGGAAATTGAACATGAACATTTTTGGTCAAATCCAAAACCAAACTAAATGAAACACCTGCCAGTGTTTAATACTAATAAATAGTGAAAATGTTTTTTCACAGTGTTTCACTAATTTAGCCGCTTTTTCACATTACATAGATTAAATAGGCTAAATCCCAAATAGCATGCTGATAAAGGTCACATCTGGCAAATACATGGCACAGCTGGCCCACTGTCAGCACTGACAATCGGGCAGTTACACAGAGCACCAAAACATGATGGAAAGAGTGAGGTCAAAGTCAGGGTATAGGCGAGGGGTCAAAATCGGAATAAACAGTCAGCGAGGCAATCTGAATATAGGGCAGAGACCGAAGCCGTAAAAAGACAATAGAAAGAATGCACAGAAATGAGAATGATGGATTGGCAAAACTGCAATGTGTGCGTCTGTGTGTGGCGCTTAAATACAGACATGTAAAGGGGAACAGCTGGGTTTAGAATTCTGGTGGCCTAGAGTGGAAGGGATTAGAAAAAATACTGGGGACATGCGGTAGTGACGTCATCAAGTGCTGCGACTGGGAAGACCTGTAAGCGTGACATTTACTCATTTAGTTTAAAGTGTTTTCTTTTTTCCATTTTCAAATAATTCTGGTTTATTTGGATCCCTATTGGAAATTAATTTTGACACTCAGCTGAGACTCAACACAGTGTAAGATTCTTTATTAATGGTATTAGACTTTATATGGATTACAGATTTCAGAAAGTTAACATTAGTAAAGAAGAGTACTGAGCACAGACTCACCACAAGATGGTTAAATCTTAAACCTGCTAAAAGTATATCATACACCTCTGACCAGCTTCTACTACAGTACAGATGACATTGTCCTTATAAGCATCAGCATAGTCTGATGAGACAGAATAGTGTCCTAGGATAGTAGGGACATGCAGTGGAATGTGAAAAGCTCCTGAAAAGCTTCATCAGCTCCTAAGAGGTTAGGCAAGACACAGCATGTAAAGTTTATTAATATAGTGTCTTTCACGTTAACATTAAATTATATAGTTATAATAAAAAAGTAAGTTAGGATTATATCGCTGGCTAGTTCCTAATGACCTAAGAGTTCAGCTCAGCTCATTTCATTGCAGCTTATCAGGTAGATATTCTAGTTCTACACCATTCAGTGATTCACCACTAACAGTACTGCATAGTCTATTCTGTAACACACTGGTAGCCAGGACTTTTCTCAAAGATCATTTTCTCAGTGATTTTTCCAGTGAGATGTTAGAACAATATAAGAGACCCTAAACACCCAAGTTTACTCATTGTACCATATATGGTCTATTAGAAGATATCACAGCATCAGAGCACATATCACCACACACAATGAGAGCTCACTGTGAAGACAGTTTCTATCCTCGAGCAGTGTGCATGCTGAATGAGCTTCATACTGTCCCATTAATACCTCCACATTCTGAAAAGACCAGTAAAAGATTCTGAAAAATCAGTAAAATCATCTAATCCATGATAATCCTGATTCGATCTTAAACACGAGATAACTCAGCTTTACTGACACCAGCTGGTCAGGAAGCTCCAGTGGCAAAAAGTGTGTACCCTCAGATCTCACATCAGCACATAACAGTGAGATGGAGATGATGGAACTGCTCGTGATAACGATTCAAACTATTTCAATGTGATCTGGACAATGATGGGGGACTGCACGACATCAATCAATCAATCAATGTTTATTTGTATAGCACTTTTTACAACCAATGTTGTCTCAAAGCAGCTTCACAGAAAACCAGTTTGTTGTATACAAGAAAAGGAAAGAAAAAAAAAACACAAAGTTAATGTACAGACATTTGAGGATGGAGGGGTGGGGAAAAACTGGGTCCAAGCCCCCCTTGAGCAAGCCAGAGGCAACAGTGGCGAGGAAAAACTCCCTTGATTAAGGAAGAAACCTCGAGAGGTACCTGGCTTAAGGGCGGAACCCAACCTCCTTAGGTCCAACCCGGATGAGACGAGAAAGACAGAACTAAAAGGAGAAGAATATCTATTAGATCCAGTCTGATTAGATCCAGTCTGATTAGTCCAGGAGGGAGTAACAACAAGATGGAGCCGACCCAGAGATAGAGTTCATGATCAGAGCCAGACGCAGGTCAGTGTAAAGGTTGTGGTCATGCCGGGCGATGAAACAGGGCAGGAGACCCACGGTGGCGCTGATGCTCAGGTGCCTGGGGGTTCTGATGTGATCGCTCCGGAGATATTCTAGTGCTTAACTCAGAAGAGCAGAGAAAGAAGGAGAGAGAGGGAGACAGAGAGTGATTAGGAGGATTAAGGATTAAGAGGTAGATATTTTAACTTGTTGGATTGAGTGTGTGTAGTCCTGTAGAGGATTTCTCTGCGCTGGCAGCCCCTCAGCGTTGTCCATCAGCGTCGATCCGCTCATTAAGACAATGAGAGAGAGAAGGAGAGACAGAGACAGAGACAGAGACAGAGACAGAGACAGAGAGGCAGAGACAGAGAGGCAGAGACAGAGAGGCAGAGGCAGAGACAGAGACAGAGACAGAGACAGAGACAGAGACAGAGAGACAGAGAGACAGAGAGACAGAGAGACAGAGAGACAGAGAGACAGAGACAGAGACAGAGAGAGAGACAGAGAGAGACTCAACGCTTATTAACCTGAGAATTAAAACAGCACTCATGTTTCTTTAATGACCCAAACCAGCAGAACGTAGCACAAACGAATAAGAGAATGTTGGTGCAGTTTGGCCTCTGATGGGGACGTCATGGTGCAGAGACTTCAACCCCTTACACCAGACTTAAACTCTAACTCCATAAACTTTAACAGAGAGACTTCAGAAACTGGGGTTCAGTTTGAAAAGGATCAAAGCTCTACTGCAGGTTAGACATGGAGATCATTAACCTGGACATGGGGTCTGAATACATACACTAAACAACAGACCTCACCATTAATACAGTCTGCTGGGTGAAAAGATCATCACCCCTTCTTTTCTAACAACCCATTCTCTCAGGTTCCACCATCACCAAGAACTCTTCCAGCATGCTCTCGTTCAGAAACGTTCAGCCCATGTCTGGTACTGCAGGTGGAGGGCCTTTACACTTTCTAACAGGCTTGAAACTTACACAAATTCATCCTTTTAGAGACTTCCATTCCACGGCATGTTAGACAATATATACAAAAACTGTCATTATATTTCTTTTAATTTATCAAATCAGAGATGATCTATAGGAGGCAAATCTGGCTAAAAAGGATATTACAATTAAAACAGTAAAATGGAAATGTAAACCTCTATTTGTGCAAATATCCTGTCAAAACTGCAAATGAAATTATATATTTGAATATTGAGTATTTGAATATTTCAAGTCATTTAGCACAAAAATAAAAATAAATTTAAAACAGCTAAATTTAAATCAAACTATTAGTTTCATACTATTATTTCATTTTATCATTGTCCTGGTATTTCATGGTATATGTATATGGATATGTAAAATAGAAAAGATAACAGGGAAAAGAAAATCCAGGCTTCACTTTGGCTCTGAGGTTTGTGTTGTTGTGTAGCTTCAGTCCTGTAAATGTAGTTCTGTTGTTGGTTGGGTATGATCTGGTTGGGTCTGATTTTGTAAGTGAGTGTGTGGTGTGGCTCTTTGGTGTCGGTGATGATGTTGGGTTTAGCCCACTGAGATTCAGGACCAGCTGGATTTGGTACTCTCTTCAAGGTTCCGATATACAGAGAGTGAGGCTCAAGCTGTAGCTGTAGATGCCCCAACACCATTTTCAATAGGATTATAAAAAAAAATCCATTGTGTTAAATTCAGAGGTATGAAGTAATGAATTACATTTACTCTCATTATTGTACTCGAGTTACTGAGTAAAGTAAATGTCAATAACCCATTATAATAAAGTGGTTATTAATTAAAATACTCAGTTCTGATTCAGCCAATCAGATCAGAGCAGCTCCAGCCTCAACAACACTGTACAGACCAAATAAACAAGCAGTTGAAGTGTCTGGGTGTGTGTGTGCTGGGTGTGATATGGTCACTCACTGTCCCTCTTACAGTAACAGGCCATGACGTACTGAGCGTGCAGCAGGCTCTCTGCTCCCTAGCAGGTAGGGTAGTGCCATCAGTCTCAGAGAGGCTGGTGAATGTGGGATCTTTATTCTTGAATCTAGGACAGAATTCTCTGTGGATCTCAGTGTATTTGAGACATTCGGTCAGGAAGTGCAGCTCTATTTCTACTGAGTTAAGTTGGCACTGCTGGCAGGTTCTGTTTTCCTGAGGCACCCAGGATCTCCGGTGCCTGCCGGTCTCTGTAGCCAGGCTGTGCTGACTGAGTCTGTACCTGGACAGTGTGGTTCCCAGTTTCAGATCAGTCAGTCACTGTGCTCAGGTACCCTGCTAACACATATTCATACAGCCAATCTGAGAAACATACACAGAACACTGGGAAAGTAGAATCCAATCCCAGAACACAGTACAATGTTATCTGGCCCTACAGACACAACATGCAGTGGGTGAACTGAGAGACAAAGCTTGGAGGGCTTTCTACACCATAAACCACAAACCTCTAACGTGTGGGGTCTGCTTACAAACTGAGTTTTGTTGTTTCTCAGTTCACCCACTGCCTGGTGAAAATTCCCTGAAGAACTGATTCTGATTCCTAAATAATTAGAGTTGGAGGAGTGACGGATTTCCTTTGGGCCTAACCGGAATGTGTGCTCTGTTTCCTGAGATCCGGATCCTTTCTGGAATATCATTATGTTTGTCTGTAGAAGTCCCGCCATTCTTTCAAAGTCCTACTAGCACACACAGATTTTTTATATATTTTTAAGCACTTACCAGCTTTTTGTACAATGTATCCTGAGCCCACATGCAGATGGTCGCTAAGCAGTACCTCGCAGGAGATGAATGATGATTAATTTAATGACTTTTTACCTAAAAAAAAATGTAAGTACCACTAAACTCTGAATACGGCTGTGCCCATCTTGCAGCTGTATTTCAGTGGTGCCGACCTGAAGGCCGACATCCTACTCTCACGGGAGACCATCGCCTCACTTGCCGCTGCATTAAGGTGTGAGAATGATCATGTGTGGAGCAGGGACATTGAGATGCCTGTGTTCCTCTACTGGAACATGCAGCATCTCACCGTGTGGTCTCACTGGCCTTCGCCATCCCCAAGGCTGCACGACATTGTGAGCAGGTCTGTTCAGTGGGTTGGTCAGTAGGTTCATCACCTTCTCTACTTCAGATGAACTGGAGGTGGCAGATGCAGGGTTTCACGGGTGCCACATTTGCCTAAAACCCCCATCTGCACAGTGCTATGTCATCAGGAAGCTATTCTTCTTCATTCAAGCCACCTGTGAGCACCAGAGAAAGGTCATAGATGTGTTGTCCTTGGAGATGGCGGTTATCGCTGCATTAGTGCACCAATCCAGCCCCAGACCCCCTGTAGAACCCTGTCCAGGATTGCTTTAACAGCAAGCTCTTTCAGGCCAGGAATGAAGTGGAAAGAGCCTTTGGGATGCTAAAGATGCTGGCGCTTCATTTTCTTCAAGGCCCTTGAGGTGAGCCCTGTTATCACCCCAGAGGTTGTGGCGTGTTGTGCAGTGCTGCACAACTTCTGCATTACTAATGGTGATATCATCGAGCCAGAGGTTTCTGAGGAGATTAATTGCTGACCCACCAGAGCCTGTAAACACAGAAGCAAGATCAGGCGAAGGTGCATGACAGAATCTGGCTGCAGCTGTCTCAGCACCACAGCACAGTGTCCCAGGTCTTCATGATCATGATTACTTTTAAAGACATGTTGTGTACATAGGTTTTTACATTTTTATATATTTTATAGTTCCAAATTGTCATCTTCCATTATAGTAATTGTTTGATATTATAAAACACTTAATTATTTAGCAAGAAAACATATATTTTTTATTATTTGTCCCATTTGTTAATTTAAAATTCTGATGTTCAATTAAAGTAATTTGTTCTTTTATCGTACTGGCCAATACAGTTGCCTTGTTTTTGTGTTTTTTGCTACTCACCAAATCACCATTAATAATCTTTATACAGCACTTCTAATTTTAGGACACACCTTTAAGGTGTGCAATGCCAATACATTTAAGACGTTAGGACACACACTGCACAAAGTGTTCTGCACTTGTTTTCCATCCAAAACACTGCCTTTACTTCTCAGTACTTCCCTGTCTGTCTTCTTTGCAGCCAAAGCTGCAAAAGAACTTGTCAATAAACAAAAATGTATTATAAATATATCGTCGCCGTCCAATGAAAAACAAGTATCTCCAAAATGGCAGCTATACAGGAGTGAAATCTTATGAGACTTTAATGTAACTCAAAGGAACCAGAGTTTTTTTCCAACCAATTTTGGATCTTTTCTGTTGGTCCATTATTCATAGAATTGTTTCACAGTGTAAACAGCAGCTGCTGTGTTCAAAAGATGCATAAAAGTAAAAATCAACAAAAATGGAGATACATGTTTTTAATTGGACAGTGATGATATAAATACTTATTACGGGATAAAATTCATGGAGATTTCTAGTTAATGAAATTACTGAAGAACATTTTCATGCACTTAAGGTTAATTTGCACTGCAATGTACATTAAACTGAATATTATAGCATTAGAATATGAGCAATGTAGGGGACATGGGGGGTATAATTAATTAACCAATTAATTGATTCATCAATTATTAATTATTATTAGGATATTAGAGGGCGTAGTTTAGCTTAATTGAAGCACAAACCATAATTACCATCTTATCCAATCTCAGAGTGAGAGTTTATTTCCGAGACATCTACTAATCTCCACGCTTGTCACAATATTGAGTCATATATCCAGACTACTTTTAAGAAAAAGTTTATTTACAGCACATTAAAACAACGAATTAAACATTACATAATAAGTTGACCCATGCGTTTGGGTTAGCATCGCTGGCTAGGCCTTTGCTTGGTCTGCCGTCTACCCTGTGAAGTGGGCCGGCGTGGAACTTTTCTTTGCGTTGAGTTGTCTGGCAGTCGATGCTGACTTGTTCGGTCTGCGACTCTGTGGTCAGGTGAGCGGACCACACGCTGACTACGTCTTGATTTCTTTGGAGGGCTCTATTGAAGGGACTCTGCTTCTGGCTGAGTCTGCTTCTAGAGGGCCCATCTTCCACTGGTCATCATCTTGGAACGCCGGAGCATCGGGTGCTCTGGGACTGAAGAGTGTGAAGCGGAGTAGGAGCAAGTGCAGAAGAGAGAGACTAGCCATCTGGGAGAGAGAGACAGAGAGAGAGAGAGAGAGAGAGAGAGAGAGAGAGAGAGAGTGAGAGAGAGAGAGAGAGAAAGAGAGAGAGGGCTTTCCCTATGAAAGAGCTCAGAGAGTCTGGACCTGAGCTTGTGAGTGAGCTGAGAGCCTGCGTAATCTGGCTGTGCTTTGTCTGTGACCCGAGTTTAAGTAGAGGCCTCAAAGGGGAAATGGAGGAGGGGTCAGTGGTCCCTTTCTCATGAATATGCATTAGTCTGCTCATGCTTCCACAAGAATGTCACATGTTTACATACATTTAAGAATTTGAGAAGCATGGTTGTATCCTAGACAAACTTCGCATGTGTAGAATGAACACATATAATGGAAAACCAAAATATAGAAAGAGTAGAATGAAGTTAATCTGAAACCTTATACATTCTGTATATGCTGAGGGTAATAAGTATACCCACTTTCTATTCGGGTTACAACCACTTATTAACTGGTTACATTGGAGTAGAGCATAAAGCATTTGGTAAAACCTAATTTAAACCTAATTCCTGATGATCATCTTTTGAATCATGACTCAGTCAACACAAGTTTAATAACTATGACTACACATGTGAGATCCTAGGCTACTTATAAAAAGGTGAAGCATGAAGAAAGCTAGTACTAATGTTGATTAAATAAACTAGATCACAGCTTAACAATTCTAACATATAAAGAGAGGGGGGAAAAGAACATATTCGAATGATAGTTCTAACTGGGTTTATTAGATATTATTTATTAGATAGTTCTAATTCTGACTGGGTTTGAATTATAAGCTAACACTTTAACCAACATTAACAGCGTTTAACAGGACAATTCTAACAAAGGGTGTTTTTGGGTAATGTAGATTCAGGAGATTTCTTAAGAGTTCTTAAGAGTCTGTTTCTAGGAGCTTCTTAGAAGTTGGTGAGGTACAGAGAGACCCCTAGTTCCTGTCCCTAACTGATAAAAGGGCATGAGGGCCCCTTTTAGTCTTAATTATCTGTTTTCTCCATCAATGGCCTGTTCTTGGAGAAGTTTATGACTTGATGACTGTCTCTTGAGAGCCGTTGTTTCTCAAGTCATAAATTGTGTCTTATCTCGTGACACCTCAGCAGACAGGATGTTGGCCCCATGGTGTGCTGGAGCCTCCGGGGTGACTGAGGGTACATGACCATGTCAGGGGGTTTTAGCCCCAGTCTTTAACAGAGTTATTGATTGTTTGCGCAAGATTTTGTGAACAGTTATAATTTAGCTGCAGAAGACCTCCCCTTTGCTCGAGGGGTTTGAGGGTCAAGCTTCCTGACCTTTAGGGGAGGGGACCAGTCCCAACTGTTAAGAGAAAAACCAGACGCTATCGGATCCTCTTGTAATGGGTCTTCATAATCATATGGAAGATCGAGATTTAGTTTTTATCAACCAAAACGGCCAGATCACTACAGCAATCTATACGTATTGCTCTCTCACTCTGTAAACTCTGACAAAGGACAGTATTTACCATTGGAATGTAATCTTACAACTTGTTTCTTCATTTATTTAACTCTCCAGACAAAAAATGTGTCCCCTAGTACTGAAATGTATGCAACAGTGTGTAATACCTCCACGAGCACCAATAACAGCTGTGACTGGATTTGGCATGGACTGGACAAGTTTCTCAGATACTGTTGCATCAAAGACTTGTGCAGTTGGGCCAGTTTTGGTGAAGGCCTGTCTGATTGGCATGATGTTTTTTGTTTTTTTTTTGTCTGGTGAGCTTATTTTCTTGATCAACATATTCCAAAGACATGAAAACTTGTCTAGGTGTCTTTAAAGAGAATGCACTTTCCTGTAACTGGACCATAGATGTCTAGTCTTATCCACAAAGGTCCAGTGTAGCCACTGATCTTCATTCCAACCAGGCAGGAGAACAATCAGTTTACTAACTGAAATCTGAAACAAAATGACTAATCCAATGGAATATGGTGAGCTCCTGCTTGTTTGGAATAAAAACCTACAGTCACACCTGTCCTTTGTGGATAGAACTGATGTCTGCAATAGTTTGTCAACTAATTTGGACTGGGGTGAGGACACATCAAAAAAGACATATCTCTATCTTAACAGCTAAGACAATCTGTTCAAACTAAATGTACACCTATCTCTAACAACTAACTTATATACATACATTTTGACAACATGCAGTAATACCAGTAGACATAAAAGTTGATTTACAACTATTTATTTCATTTTAACCAGAAAGTTCCTCCCTTTCTTTTGCCTCTCTTTTTAACCTTTCCTCCCTCTCTTCAGCATCTCTCTATCTCCTTTTTTCTTTTCCTGCTGCCTCTTTCTCCCTCTCATTTTCACTTTCCTCCATCTCCCTAAGCAGCACCACCAAATCCTAAAGATTGTTACTACACACTAATTCATTTTAGTAATTAACACAGAGTTCAATGACCAACAGTTACTTACTCGAATCCTTTAACAGAGGCATTTCTTTTTCCAGTGAAGAGGGC
>JAMWET010002614.1:30000-105000 GCA_024036415.1 Prochilodus magdalenae
CGGGTTGACTCCTGCTCCATGCGACTGTCTCGAGCTTGCTGCATAGCCAGATATGTCCGAAGCATGTCTCTTAGTTCCTGAAGAGATGAATCTTCTGCTATCGTCCTCAATTTGGCTTCATCACCATCACCAGGTACTTCATCCGATGCTCCCCCCGTGGCTTCCTCCTCCCCTCGATCAATTCGGGTCCGTTTATGTCACATTATGCGTGTCAGGATTCCAAAGCTGATAAATAAACCAAAAAAAAAAAAAACAGGAAGGAGAAAAGCACCATTCACAGCTGCCCTTCAAAGGCTATCCCACTCGTGACACCAGTTGTAACAGAACTGCCTTAAGCAGTAGTTAACTCTCACAAAAGAAGTGTGGGTGTGGCCATTAGAAAGACAGGGACAGAGTGATAGTGCAAAAATCTGTAGGGTTTATTAAGCTGATACGCAAGGCAAGGCAAAACCCATAACCATCCATATGAGCAAAATTGGAAAAAAATAATAAAAATCAAAATCAATAAATCAAAAACAAAAAATGCACTCAATTTAGTTATCCCAAAAAATCTGAGTTTTATCTCACGGTCGATATTAGTTCAGCTACGTTCTGCTATTGCCTCTAGCCCGGAACTACAAAATATACAGAGGTCTAATTATCCAGCAGAACCTACCAGGGACAGCATGTCAGACCTGGGTACTCGCCAACATTTGACTAGACAAGACACACATTTATACAAGGTGACCAGCACCATTACTACAAAACAGGGGGAATACACTTATCACGAACACACTAAATTACATTTGGACAAACAAAAATGACATTGGCCAATATCACAATTATATGAAAGAATTTAATTAACCATTAAACATGTTAAATCAGTTAGCAACTAATACATGTCACGAAGACACCTGGTTGGTAGTGGTTTTATGGCCCCTGTGGCCAAATTCAAATGGCTCATTTCACCTCCCTACTAGGAACCAAATAAATTCCCATTGTACCTGGAGGGACTCCTTTTGCCGCCGGACCTGTTCACCAGACAACACTCCCAAACAAACAGTATTTCAAAAAAAAAAGAGAAAAAGGTTAAGTTACTGCTGAGCCCGTGCACTGACATAGTATAACCTAATACAATAACATTAGCAGCAAAATATATTTACTAGCAGCTAACAATTGCATACCATTACTTAATTGTATGTAGTAATTGTATGCAATTGCATACTTTTACCAGACTCCATGTGCAGCCTGCCTGGTAACCGTCACAGTCCATACCAATAATTTAACATTTTTCTTTATAATTTTAATGTAAATCTTATTACTTTTATATTTATGTGTAGTTTTACGTTCAAACTCTAATTCTGGATACAAAATAAACTTTTTAACATTTTACATTACAATTAACATGATACACTGTACTGTGTGTGTGTGTGTGTGTGTGTGTGTGTGTGTGTGTGTGTGTGTGTGTGGTAGTAGATACATTATTAAATGTTTATTCATACACTGCAATGAAAACATCATTTGACCAGTTAATTAAATATAACAAATGAAACTAAAGACACACATTTATGTATTCTACAGCTCATCTTTTCCTGTAGGTGCTATGTTACCACACTGAAACACCATGCTGCTTTGGGTATGGTTGGTTAATCTGACTGTCTTTCAAGAAACTGACCAATGACAGCTCACAGGTTACATTTGATAATATGTTCGTTTGAGTGGGTGAGCTGCTAATCACTAGCAAAGGCTATTACCTGGATTATTACCTGTATAGCTAGCTAGCTAGTTTCAGCCCTCAGTCAGTAAAATGTGAGTTAGCCTTAAACTCAGTCACCATGTTTTACTTGCCATCAGCCACTCACCTGCTGGTCTCATTCAGATTTAAACATATGGTGAAAATTAGCTTTAATATCTCCACCAGCAGCTGAGGTCAGTGTTTTACCCTCATAACAGCTCATCTCTCCATTTCCCGAAACCATCACTGCTCAGTCAGACAACAACAGTCTGAATAAAGGTTGACTGGTTGATGTGCCACATTCTAAAAACTGTAGCTCAGTGTGTTAACGGATCTCAGCTTGAAATACACATTGGAGTTCGTCCATGGATCTTGATGAACTTGGATGAACACAAGCTACAAATAAAAACTCCACCGTTCAAGTTTACCAGTAAAAGCTGCTTTGAGTCTTTATGCTGATGTTGGTGAAGTTTTAGTTTATCTTCATGTTGATATTTAGAAATAGGATTTTAACAGAGTTGGTTTAGCACTGTTAAGTCCTGACCGGGTTAGGGTTAGTGGATGTTAGTATTAAGATATTAAACTTTACATAATAAAATATTCTGAACTTTTTGATTTGTGTCAATTTTTTCCTAAATATCGCTGGAAATTACGATGTTGTTAAGGAGTCATAATGACTTAAGTCATTAAGGAGGGTGGGTTAGTGATGGAGGGTTAATCAATGATGGAGGGTGGGTCGGTGATGGAGGGTGGGTCAGTGATGGAGGTTGGGTCAGTGATGGAGGTTGAATCAATGATGGCCAGTCACTGACATTATTGAACATTATTGAGAAAGTTGATAGATCATCATCTACTGTCCCTAAATACACATTAGATTCTACTTTAACAAATTAAACTAATTCATGAATAACTGTGTTTTGTACAATCTATTACAACATAGAACATAGACACTTTAATAGAACATAAATTAACATTTATTAAGATTAATAGGATAACACACGGTCTGTATTTACAATGTTAATAGAGATGAGGACACCTGACCTGGTGTCACTCCACCTCCACCACTCCCAAACAATCTTCAGGAACCTCGAGAAAAGCTGCAACGGATGCATTATCACAGGACACCATTAGGAACCTCTACAGCTCCATGCCGAGATGTCTGGCATGTTGTATTAGCAAACATGGCGGCCCGACGCCATACTGAGAGACAGACACTTCTGTATGTATATAAATATCTCAATAAATATTGATCATATCAGTCTAAATTTATCATCATTATTGATCCTGGCAACCTTTATCTTCCATCCCAACAGCACTTCCTTCTAGGTGCAGCTATGTTTTTGTAGATGAGTGTATATTCCCAAATGTTCCTCTAAATATATATATATATATATATATATATATATATATATATATATATATATTAGTATGTCACATTGTGGAGGACGTCATATGTTAGCAGGACTGAAACCCAGAGAACAGTTTTTCCAGTGTCCAGCTGTGTGTCTTTAAAGAGTGACAGCTCCATGGATGTCCATCCTAAATTCAGCAGTGAACCTGTGTCTTGTGAACCTCGCCCTAAAGCTCAAATCCACTTAGGCTTCACTGTTCAATATGACCAGACTGAAAGGAATTCAGCTTTTTAAATACTCTTCTGGTAAAGAAGAGTATTTCTTTGTAACTCATCATTAAAGAAGACGAGAAGGGTCTGGCTGCAGACCTCCAGGTGAGGTGACCGGGTGAGGTCATCTGGGGTCTCTCACAAGAGGTGGAAGTTAAGTTTTGGTTTTAGAGCTCCACAACACCGTTTATGGTGTGTTCGTTTACAGTGTTAGCTAATCATTAGCCAGTGCACATTCACAGGTAGACGATTGTAGTTACTGTGAGTGTTTAATGATTATGCCATTGATCAGTATATTGCAGTAAAAACGAGAATAGTTTAAGTAGTTGTTAAAATCGAGAGAACCAGTAATATGCAAACGTAACCCAACGATTAAAACAGTGAATGCTGTCTGCCAATGCTCTTCATCCAGAATGATAGTAGAAAATGTACAGTACAGTCTCACGTGGATGAGGAGGCAGGATATAAACGCAAGGATTTAATTAACAGAACAAATAAGACAAAACAAAAAAAAACAAAAAAGAAACAAAAAACACTAAGAAACACAGAACCAAGTTACAGAAACAACCAACATGGAGACAAACGACCAGCAGGTAAACAACACCCAACAAGAACAAAGGGCACAACATGGAGTATAAAACAACAAGGGCTAACGAGAGACACCTGGGAAGGGGCGGAGCAACAAACAAGGGGACAGGTGAGGGCCTGACAAGAGGGCGGAGACAGGAGGAGCAAGAAACCAAAACAAACAGAAGCACATGGACTAGGACAACAAAGGGCACATGGAACAAACACTATATGCACTAGAATAGGTGATATTAGTCCAATAACACCCTCAATAAATGCTTCTATATGCTAGAATAGGAGATTAGTCTATAAAACACTGTACACTTAACAAACTCTGGGACTTTAGTCCATAACCATCCTGTTACACAAGCACAAACACATTCAAATTCAAATGCAACAATAAAATCATTCAACTTGAAAAATAAGCAAAAGCGTTGTATGTTAACAGAAATCTCAGAAATGTGGCGTCAGATAACAGTGCTGTGACCCGTTTTCACAAGGAATGCAGTGGCTATTGCAGACCTCCAGCGAGAGGCCTGTCTCTCGCAGCTCCAGCAGGAGGACACTGTGAAGTCATCTGGGGTCTCTCACAAGAGGTGGGAGTTTTTAAACCTCCGCACAGCATGCCGTTCTCTACGCTGCTTTTATTGTAATTAACCAGGAAAAGTTACCAGCAGTAGGAGTTAATGTTCCTATTGCACAACTTAAAGGGTAAAGACTAACATCTGGACTCACAAAGTCTACACCACAGTACAGCATAAAGGAGAGCACCAACTTTACAATATACCAACAGTAATATAAGGAAAACTACTGGCTATAGTACAATCAAACATAGCCTCCAAAGCTACATATTTATTTCCTCAGATTATTATTATTTGTGATATTAAGGCAGAAAGGCAGACAAGAAACACCAAACTATTTTAATTACTGTCTCTACATGATGAAGAACATGAATACCTCAAGGTCTTCTCCAGTGGTATCTGACCATCGACCTAGGCATATTTCACCAGCTAGATTTCTATTCATTTAAAAAGGAGAAAATTAGGTTCAATTAATTAATCATTTATAACAAGACTCTGGAGGCAGCAACACATGCACACAACATACTATATGTAATATGTACCTGTCTATTGTACAGAAACACGCATGGTCTGACATGCAGTTCTTTTAACCCTATAGTGGTCCAAGGAACTCAGCCGTCAATAAAGATCACTGGGATCTCTGCTAAATCTCGAGTGACATCAGAACAGCTTTGTATGGTGTGCTGTTAAACTAAAGTGGTGTTTCAGCAGGCAAGGAATCTAGAAAGAGCATCTCTCCGAGCTGACTGTATGAGACGTTCATTATATGATATGAACAAACACTGCACTGTAAACAACACATGTACAATAATATCTTCAACACTCACAAACAATTACATATAACGTTTGGTCTAAACCCTCAACATCTGTCCAGGAAAGCCTTCTTGGTTTGGACAACCAACTCATGTCCTGACTGGGTTTAAACCAGCACATAATTGATCTGATCAATTCTAAATTTTACAATCACAGAAATAAAGTTTCATAGTTTTACCAAGTTATGATTGGATGACACAGATCAGGACTAGGGATTTCTTTAAGATACCAGATGTTGGTCCACATGTTATAAGGAAAATATTGTAACTGTGCTACTTACATAATGTAACTGCAGCCTATGATGAGTGACTAATGGAGCACTGTGACCAGTTTTTCCACCTTCCACTATTTCACTTGTCATATGTTACTGTTTTACCAGAGTCTAATATTCACAAACTGTAATTTTTCAATCTAGTGGAGCTCGCGTATAAGTAAATTAGAATAAATTTTAGAGGTTCCACACTTCTTACACTAGAGGGAGACATACACCGATAGATGAGTCAGGATAAACATGACGCGCTGAATCTAAAACTGAAAGTAAACTCTGTGAGGAAGACGCCATCAGAGGATCAGGCGAGAGTACAGATGTAGAGGATTTTAGACGGTGAGTTTTAGGGTAATTATAAAGTTGTTAAGGTGATAGATACATGTTAGTATGTAGTATATGTAGTAGTGTAAAGCTGGTAAAGCTCTGTGTTTGTATCTAATGATTCTTTAAAGTAACTCAGATGCGCATTACGTTTTTAATCTGGCCTACAAGATGGCTGATTCTGTAACTCAGAAACTACCCGGCAGACATAGCATGTACACGCCTTTATGTGGATGTGTGTACAGAAGTACTGTCAGCTCAGTCTTCAGTCAGTAAGATCAGGCAGGGTTTATATACACTGGATATTTAGAAGTTTATACTTTTATCTCCTTATATAGCGTTTAATGTTACAGTGTGAATGTTATTTGTATTGTGTGTATGACAACTAGCATGTGGTGGTCGTGTATCATGTAAACTTAAACAGTTTGCTGGAAAAAGTCAAGTCAAGTTTCTTAAGAGTCTTTTATTAGACGAACCCATTGGCTCAAGGCCAGACGTCCTCCTGGTTTGGAGCGTCGTATATAAGATCCGTTGACTCTCCGCTGCAGAGAGGATATCCCGCCTGTAGGTGGCACCTAAGCCTTTTCTCCGCCTCCTCCTCCGCCTCCTACTTCTCCCTGACCCGCTCTCCCCGAAGCAGTGTAATAGCTGCACTGAGACCGCGCACGGCTTGACTGTGGCTCAATAGCGCAGCTAAGGAGTTCTTCACTTCATCACCCAGCACCAACACCTTACAGTCATTAACAGCAGTCCTGTATTAGCTGCGCTGAAACGTAGGTCACTCTTTATGTTGATGTGAGGTCGGAGACATTGCAGGTTGTCGATCAACGTCTATTCACTGTCCTAATTAGAGTGAGAGAAGCTGGCTGCTGTACGTGTTGATATTAAAGCCAAGGTGCTCTACTAGTAGCTCATTATGGTTAGAGAATGATAGAAAATATCATAAAAGAGGTAGATGATGCCCAACTCGTGACTTGTCCTGTGTGTATGGCCTGTCAGTCAGCCATGAATATTTAATTAGTTAAAGAGCACAATGACTTAAATAAATAATAAGGTATTTAATCCTAATATAAAATTATTTAGTTGAAAATGTTATTGCTAAAAATTATTTACTACTTTAATTTACAAATGATTTAAAATGAAAACTGGCGTTTTGTCTATAACTCTCCTGAACCACAAACAGGCCACCCAGAAAACGCTAAGGACAATGCCAGTGGACCACCAGCTCTACTGTTAGTGGGCCAACAGTAGTCTGCTGTCTTCTTGTCATCAGGGCCCAGATACTATGCATTAAACCAAACAGTTTCTGGGAAACTCCAGAGTTATAGGACATGGTGTTAGGAGCAGTTGTCATGATCTGTGTTCATCTGAGGTCATGCAGCTGTCTGCCAGGGGCGCTGGCACGAATGGAATTAAGATTTAAGATTTAAGATTTTAAACCCTTGTTGATCCCACAGTGGGAAAATTTAATCTTCCGCATTTAACCCATCTGTGAAGTGAAACACCCACATATACACTCACTAGTGAACACACACAGTGAGCAGACTTACCCGGAGCGGTGGGCAGCCCTATCCACGGCACACGGGGAGCAGTTGGGGGTTAGGTGCCTTGCTCAAGGGCACCTCAGTCGTTATTGTCAGTTCAGGGAATCGAACCGGCGACCCTCCGGTCATAATGATTCATGTGCTGCTCATATGGCTTCATATTAGAGCGCAGCGATAACTATGTTGATCACACATGCAACGTAACTCTCCACCCCCATTACTCTCCAAAGTTTCATCAACCACACAAGCATATTCTACGAGTTTAAGCAGACATGATATCACTCGAACACTGGGGGGGTGTGGATTGTCTCAGTTACAAATAATGATCACTTACACCATTGATAACTGGTTAGCTCAGTTTCTGATGCTCCCTGGATTTACACCAGTTTTAAGCCCACTTGCAGTGGACTGCATGTCTATTCACAGGACCACCAACAGCCTGGAGAAAAAGTTTGTGTACAGAAAGAACAACTTTCTGTCTGTCCATCTTCAGTCATAAACCTCTGCTAAAATGTATTATAATTTACAAACCTAACAAATAATCACAGATGTCCAGTAGCCTGGTGCACTCGCTTTGTGCAGTGCTGCTCCAGTCTAGCTTGTAAAGGTTAATCAAGCCTAAGAACTTGTTCTAGATAACTTTAAACTGTGGCTCAAACTGATACAGCAGAACTGACACTACAGTAATAACAGACACAGTGGTGTTTACAGCTGCTCATGAGAGAAACACAAAAACTTGCTGCTTAAGTCTTGAAGACTACCTTGTACACCATCAATGCCATCCGGTGCAACATTTCCATGGCACAACTGTATAGCTAGGCCTCCCACAGCAGTTAAAACAACCTCTGGGTCTGTTGGTTCTGTTAAGATAAATGTTCTGTTACGGTTTGTATTTTAAATGAGTGCAGTGACTGCGGGACTGATTACATGTGCTAAATAATTTTTTGGCATTTTCTTAGGATATTATGTTTAAATTTATTTCTGAAATATTACAATAATTACTCATACTAAATATAAAAATATATTCCAAAAATACTACAATGAAGTACTTTATTTTTGTAAATCATCAACAAAATTTGAATGCACAGAAACTGCCAATCCAGGATATAAATCTGTATTGCCAACTGTGTTAGTGCTGATGTGTGTTATGGGTTAAGAAAGCAGTGTGACTGTCCAGCAGCATTTATAGCAGTTATAAAAGCCACTTTAAAAATGAAACTTTTTACAGGGAGCAGAGATCAGTCCCGTGTCCTACTACCCGTGAAGAGTAAAAACCTCATGATGGATTCTGATCACTCCAGCAGTAGAGAAGGAACCTCTGACTCAAAGTGAGTTACTTTCTGATAGTATCTATTTGTAATTTGTCTGTGTGTGTCAGTAATTAGATAAGCAGTTCTGATCTGAGGTCAGATGTAAATAAAACAATGAACTTTTTCCTGAATTAGAACACTTCTCCACTTCTTACAGCCAGTGATGATATCTTTTTTATTGTATGATTACCTGACCTAGTGTGTGTGTGGTTCTGTTAAAATGGTGATCTGGATTGTAGGCTGTGAAGTCATGTAAATAAAAAAGAAGCCTTTAAATTTTTTACTTCCAGTCATAATAAGAATGTATGTTTGTGTCTGTGTCTCTCTGTCTGTCCATTTGTTTTGTGGGTCATTGTTTACGTGTGTGTTATCCAGATGTACCTGATGTGTCTGGTAATACTGATTTGATAGTCTTAAAGCTGGTGTGAAGCAAAATGTGACAGGATTTTAAAAATCCATAATGTGAAATTGTAATGATATATTCTGTTCCGTTTGAGGACACTTCCAAATGTGGTACTAAAAGCCGCAAGTGTCTGAAATGTGACAGTGTGTCTCAGTCTGAACAGCGAAATCAGAACAGCTGATTTGTGCTTGAAGAGATTAGGAAAGAAGTTCCTGAACCCAGTCACAGTAGAACGAGTCTGTCATGTCAAAGAAAACATCAAAGTGTGAAGAAACAAAGAATGAGATCCAAGTCACCATAGCTGAATACTGTGCTCCTCTACAGCCAGCTCAAACACAGTCTCTACTACAAGCCCAGCTGTCAGAATTTGGAACTCTGTGATTGCTCCTGTGATGCTGCTGAAGAAAAAACCGAAACCTTTGGTTTATGTATGTGGGTGTCTCATCGACTTCACTTTGTTTACTTGCATGACCATGGAGCATTGTTTTTTTGGACATGTAGAAATTTAGGAGCATGATCCGTTCAGACTGTCAGATATACCTCAAAATTAAAAGAGTGATGAGCATGCTAACACTTGTGGCCTGGAGGTTAGGGAACCAGCCGTGTGACTGAAAGGTCATCAGTTTGATTCCCTGAACCCATAAGACATGTTTGAAGTGTCCTTGAGCAAAGCCTTTAACCCTCAGTTGCTTCTCGGACACTGTGAATAGGGACACAGACTACTCTATGCAAGTGTGCTCTCTGCCACCTGTGTGCTCACTGGCGTGTGTGTGTATGTGGGTGCTTCACATCACAGATATATTAAATGCAGTAGACAAATTCCTCTGTGTGTAAGCACAAATAGCAAATGATTATAGATTGTAAAAACATGAACTTCATATTTGCACTGCTTTGTCTTGATGTGTAAACAAAGCAAAATGGTACTAAATTTCAGCAGAACTTAGCTTTTTTGCACTTTAACCACATCTCTGCTTCACACTGATACTTTGCATACTTATATGATCATCTGATGTAAGTAATGAGTCTGGCTGTCTGGGGTCTGGGGTCTGGAGATATAAGGCTGATATGAAATAACATGAGGAGAAAAATTCTACTTACTTTCAGTCATAGTCAGAAGTGTGTGTTTCTAGCTATGAATGTGTCTAATATGATTTGAAATTCATACTAATAACCACAGAGAGTTTAGATCCAATAAATACCTTAATAGTATTACACTAATAATAACACTAGATAATGTATTGGGGACTGTCTGCCAAAAAGGACACAAAAACCCTTTACCAGCCTGAATAATGTTCCAAGCCCAGTCTCAGTCAGTGATCTTCTAAGATGTGTTTTTTACTCTCCATCTATTAACGGTTGTCTAATGTAGCTCTCTTCTAATACTCATATTAAACTCTTTAATTTGTCTCTTGTTTGTCCACATCACATTTCCAGACTGCAGACATACAGAGCAGAAGCTCCAGAGCCCAGCTGTGTGTCTATGAAGAGTAACAACTCATTGCTTCTGCCTCCTCAACTCAGTAATGAAAGATCCAGTACTGATCTGAGGTGAGACACTAACACATGGTAGAGAGTTTCAGCAGGACGTTTATCAGGAAGCGCCTTTAGGATTTTCTGCAGTCAGACTAAATCTTTATTTCTCACTGCCACTGAGAGTCATTGTTTATCTGTATGATCACCTGAAATATCAAGTGTGTTTGGTTAAAAATCGGATTTGTGCCGCTATGGCACTAAGTTTCAGCGGAATTTAGCTTTTTTTTTGCACTTTGACCACTTCTCTACTTCTGACTGATACTTTGTTTACTTGCATGAGCATCTGATGTAGTAAGCCTGTCTGGCTTTCCTAAGGCTGTGAGATGTAAGGCTGGTGTGAAATGACATGAAGAAAAAGATTTAATTTCTTTTTACTTTCAGTCATAAGTCATAAGTGTGTGAATGTGGCTATGAATGTGTCTAATGTGATAAAATATGAGCACTAAAAGTCGCAGAGAGTACAGTTTAATAAGAGTAATAAGAGTACAGCTTATTAATCATTTCCAAATCAATAGATAAAATATTTTGGTCTGTCTACAAGAATCACTCAATCACAATCACAATCACAATCACTGGTCTTAACCAGTGATCTTCAAGGATGTGTTTTTGTACTTCCCATCTATTAACAGTTGTCTGATGTAGCTGTCTTCCAATTCTCATATTAAACTCTTTATATTGATTCTCCACTTCACATTTCCAGACTACAGACATACAGAGCAGAACCTCCAGAGCCCAGCTGTGTGTCTATGAAGAGCAATGACTCAATGCTTCTGCCTCCTCAACTCAGTAATGAAAGATCCAATACTGATCTGAGGTGAGACACTAACACAACATGGTAGAGAATTTCAGCAGAACATTTCTCAGGATGCTGTGAGATGTAAGGCTGGTGTGAAATAATATGAGGATGTAATTTCTTTTTACTTTCAGTCATAGTCAGAAGTGTGTGTATGTGGCTATAAACATGTCTGATGTGATCAAATATCAGCACTAATAGTCACACTCTTGCCTGCTATTGTGTTTATTTCCTGGTTAAGACCTTGCTTGTTTTCATGGCTCTCTCCTTTGAATCTTCTCATGGTTATGTGTAGTGTTTTCCTGGTTTTGATCTGGACCTGTTTACTGACTGTGATTTAGGAAATCCATTTTATAATAAAACTTTTCAGCTCCAGGCCTGAGTGTAACTGACAGGAAGTTTAAACCCCACCTCTCTTTAGTTATAATGGAAATGTGGGTCACTGATTAAAATGTGAATTAAGAGATGTAAAGATCAGTTAAAGAGAGAACGAAGACTGCAGTACAGTAGATCCCCAGCAGCCCAGATCTCTTTTAAATGTTTGAGGTGTAAACACTAGCTGTAGTGACTGTCAAGACAGTTTACATGTATAACCCGTAGTATGATTAGTAATTAAGTTACAGAGGGCTCATGTGTAATGAGAAGATGATACAGTTCCAGATACAGGAATATCTTGATTATTATTGTTTCTGCAGAATATTAAGTGCTCATGCACCGATATTGAATTTCTCTGGCCGATACAATACACGATAATTAGCACATTGTTGTGTCCGTTACCATTATTAAAAATTGATAATTTAAACTTTTTTCATTTAAAGTTGTTACAATTACAATCCTTATATTTGCTGTTGGTGAAAACTGGATCAGTAATTCATTTTACACAGCAATAAACCAGGTAAATTCTACATTCCAAATACTATAAACATAAGTTTATAAGGACTGGAAAGCTCCAATGAAAGAATATAACTGCATGCATAACTTTACAGACAACAGCCTCAGATATTTAGCTTAAAACACTCATCTCTCAGCTGCATCTCACGTACTTGCAGCTAGAGCTCACTTCTGTTCCAACACACTCCTCATATACAGCGTGCTGTTCCACCTCGTATCTGTGCTTCTTTAAGGGAGCTGGCAAGATGGGAGCGCTTAAACTGACCCGACTAGTTTTCCTTGGATGGACATGTAGTCCGAGTAAATGCTTCGTCAGCAGCGTAAACAGCCGCCGCCGTGTGTGAAGTACAGAAACACTGCGCGTGTAACATTGTCTTTGTGCATGTGAAAATTGAGGCACTGATCATATTCATTAGACTAACATCCGAAGTTCATATTAGTATTAAAGCTAGCGACATTAGCCTTGATTATGTTGTGTATGTTGTGAAAAACAGCATCAGTCTGGGAGCACAGTACCAGATCCTCAGTCAGTCAGTCGATGGAATGCCTGGTCCTCCACAGCAGAAAAGAGTCGGTCATCAAGAGCCATAAACTGTGTGATTTTGTCTTTGACTGCTTTTGCTTTTGGAAAACTCCTACCACTTTCCACTGCATGTTTAAAAGACTAAACTGTTGCTGCTGCTCCATTTTTGTGCTGATGCTAACTGTAATTCTGTTTACTTTCCATAAAGCTACTGTGTTTACTGTTAAACATGAACATACACATCTTTGTAAAAAGGGCAGCAAGTTGGAATATGTTGTTTTGAAGGACCACAGTCTGAAAGTTGTGGCTAGCTTAACGGTGAAAGACATTGAACATTTGTGTGTAGATGGAGGTTGTAAATCTAAGACTAAGATCTGTCAGTCAGTATTCACAGGTCCCCTTCTCCTGTTTGCAAGTTAAAACCTTTGAGTGTTTGCTGGTAGTAAATAAACATGCAATTCCTTATTTTTGGAAAGGAACTCTCAAGCAGCGTAGTTGTAGTGTCAATGGGGGGTATAATTAATTAACCAATTAATTAATTAATTAATTTTCATTAGGATATTAGAGGCCATAGTTTAGCTTAATTGAAGCACAAACCATAATTGCCACCTTATCCAATCTCAGGGTGAGAGTTCATTTCTGAGACATCTAGTGATCTTCTCGCTTGTCACAATATTGAGTCATATATCCAGACTAGTTTTCAGAAAAGCAGTTTATTTACAGCACATTAAAACAACAGAATAAACATTAAATAATAAATGGGGCTGATATGCATAACGGGAAGTCGGGAATTATCACATTGACCTACAAAAAGACCAAATGAGGAGCTATTTTGTGGAAAATGAGCAGAACAAAGCATAAATCTGAGTGTACCTGTTAATCTACGATCAGATTATCAAAAAGCACAGCATTAATAAACACAAGGACTGGTCATCATCGTAGAGTGCCGGAGCATCGGGTGCTCTGGGCCTGAAGAGTGTGAGGCGGAGTAGGAGCGAGTGGAGAAGAGAGAGAGACTAGCCCTCTGAGAGAGGGTCTAGCCAGTTCTCTGAGTCTGGAGCATAGAGTGGAGAGGTGAAAGAAGCTCCCAGAGAAGAGAACTCCAGGAGGTCAAGCTGACCTAGAAGGTCGAGCTGACGTCTCTCTGATGTGTAGAGAAGTAAGTCGAGAGCATCGAGAGATCTGAATCTGACTGTGCTTTATCTGTGACCTGAGTTTAAGTAAAGGCCTTAAAGGCGGAACGGAGGAGGGGTCCGTGGTCACTTTCTCATGAATATGCATTAGTCTGCTCATTCTTCCACAAGATTGTCACATGTTCACATACATTTGAGAATTTCAAAGCATGGTTGTATTCTTAGTAAAACAAGCTACTCATGTGTAGCATGAACACGTATTTTGGTAAACCAAAATCTAGAAAGAGTACAATGAAGTTAACCTGAAACCTTGTACATTCTGTATATGCTGAGGTTAATAAGTACACAGACTTTATATTTGGGTTACAATCACTTATTAACCTTTCACAATCCTCCTGTGTTGGATTGGTTACATTGGAATAGAGCATGAAGCATTTGATAAAACAGAGGATACAGTGAAATTGCGATCCATGATTTAAACAAGTCAACACAAGTCCAATAACTATAACTACACACGTGAGATTAAAGAAACTAGATCACAGTTTAAGAATCCTAACATATAAAGAGAGAGACAGAAAAAGAACATATTCGAAGGATTGTTCTAAGTTGGATTCTGACTGGGTTTGAATTATAAGTTAACACTTTAACCAGTATTAACAGCATTTAACAGAACAATTGTAACAAAGGGTGTTTTTGGGTAATGTAGATTCAGGAGATTTCCTAAGAGTTCTTAAGAGTCTGTTTCTAGGAGCTTCTTAGAAGTTGGTGAAGTACAGAGAGGCCCCTAGTTCCTGTCCCTAACTGACAAAAGGGCAGATGAGGGCCACTTTTGGTCTTAATGATCTGTTTTCTGTAACAATGGCCTGTTCTTGGAGAAGTTTACAACTTGATGACCGTCTCTTGAGGGCCGTTGTTTCTCAAGTCATAAATTGTGTCTTATCTCGTGACACCTTAGCAGACAGGATGTTGGTCGCCTGGTGTACTGGAGCCCCTGGGGTGTGTGAGGGTACATGGCCATGTCAGGGGGGTTAGCCCCAGTCTTTAACAGAGTTATTAATTGTTCAAGCAAGACTGTATGAACAATTATAAATAGCTGCACAGGACCTCCCCTTTGAAAAAAAGGCTATATATATTATGGTCGATGAAAGCAATGACATCTTGTGTGAAAAAGAGTGTGCCATTTTAGTCAGGTCCTACAGTGAAACACAGGATGTGGTGACAGTTGGATTTGTAGACATGCCAGTGTGAAATGATGCCAAAGCTGAGAACATCTTCAACTGCATCAAATCATCCATGCATGACAAAGGCCTTAAATGGTCCAATAGCATAGGATTCAGCAGTGACAACTGCAATGTCATGATTGGTAAGTACAACTCTGTCTTATCAAGAGTGAAAGCAAAGGTATCTTGTAATTTACATTTATATTTACAGCACTTAGCAGACGTTTTTATCGCTCTAAGCCACTGTGCTTAGTGTTCCGTTGGAGAATGTTTCCTAGCTACTACAAGAAAGTTAAAACTCTAGAAGAAGTCTAAAACTCACCATGAGCTCAGACGTTGCCTGAACAAGGGCAAGGCTGATCCCTAGAAAGAACGCAGAGTTAAATACAGCATAAGTGTACTAGCTCCCCTACATTCCCAAGCCAGCGAGAACAAGTGTGGAGGCCTCTAAACGTTCAGATTCACAATATGTGCTGAGAATGATAAATAGTCATCCAGAATCCCACCAAGGCATTTTTAGTCGCGGTAATGACGGAGATCTTGAATGAAATGGCAAGATCGTGGTGGGGACCTGTAGTGCCAGGTATGAACGTCTCATTCTGGCTGGGATTTAGATGGTGAGCTGTCATCAATGAGGAGATGTCAGTCAGGCATGCTGAGATGTGACTGCAGAACTGTGCATTGGATGATGGGAAGGAAAGCATACGTTGAGTGTCATCAGCATAGCAGTGGGAGGAAAAGCCATGAGAGGTAATCACCAAGAGAATAGGTGTAAGAGAAAATAGAATGGGATACACTGGTTAATTTAAGATAAACCATAATTGCCATCTTATCTCAGGGTAAGAGTTCATTAACAAGACATCTAATGATCTGCATGCTTGTTACAATTATTTCCAATATGCCATATATCCAAACTGGTTTTAATACTAGTAATTTATGGACAGGACATTAATAACAAAGTAAATAAAACATTAAACGATAAGTTGGATTAATATATGCTTAACAGGAAGTCCAGATACATCACATTCACTTACAGAGACTACATGAATTTACTGAAACTCAGAGGAAGCTAATTTGTGTAAAATGAGCAGAGTTGGAACATAAATAAATAATAAATAAAAATAAGAATTAATTTAAAATCGTATTATCAATAAGCACAGCACCGAGGACTGGACTATAGAAGTGCATTTTGAGTATGTCATCTTACTGAAAGCTCAGTAAGCTCTGGTCTGAGTTCAAGCTAGCCTGGCCTTTTAGTATGGTGATGGAAGGTGGTCAGTTAATCCATGTGGTTGATCTGACAGAGATGGCACCTCATGATCAGCTGGCCTGGTCGCTGGCTGATCAATAGTCTTCTCCATGAAGTGGGCTGACATGCAAGCTTCATTGGAGAGGAGTTGGACCTAGTTGTTCACGTGGTGTCTGGCGTCTGACAGTTGGTGCTGGCTTGTTTTGTCCATAGCTCTGGATGCTTCAGCAGAAGCTGCAGTCAGGTGACAGACTCCGCTGTGGCTACATCTTGATTTCTTTTAAGGGACTCCTGGCTGAGTCTGCTTCTAGGGGACCCATCTTTCGTTGGTCTTCATCTTGCCAGCTCAGCTCCACTTGGTCTTCAGTTTTCCTGAAATTGGAGTGAGTTTGTGAGGCGAGCTTCAGAGGGAACTCGGAGAGACTCAGAGAGAGCTTCTGGAAGAACTTGAAAGGAACTTGGAGAGACCACAGAGATCACTCAGAGAGCACTCCAAAAAAAAAGCACTGACATCTCTGTGTGGCCCGAGTTTATGTACAGGCCCGGGAGGTGGAACTAGGAGTGGCCAGTCAGTGGTCATGCATATGTCCTTATTCTGTTCATTCCTCCAGAAGACATCTTAAATACCCTCATACAACTGAGAATTTCAAAGCATTGTTGTATCATTAATAAACAAGCATTTCATGTGTAGAATCAATGCATATTATGGTTAACTAAAAATCTAAAACCTTATACATTCTATATATCCTGAGGTTAATAAGTATACACACTCTGCAATAGGGTTTTAAAACTTATTCATCTTTAACAATCCTGCTGCTAAGGGGGTTACATAGGAATGAAAAATAGCATTGGTAACAGAAAGAGAGAAAGGCAAATTAAAATCCATAATTCAGGTGGTTCTGTTTTAAATGATTTAGTTAATACGGCTCCTATAACTACAATTACACATGAGATCCTAAATTACTTATAAAATGGATAAAAAGCATTAAGAAAGTTAATACTAATGTTGACTAAAGAATCTAGATTGCAGTTTAAGAATTCCAACAGGTAAACAGAGAGATAGAAGAAGACAACATATTCAAATATTCAACACCTAACAGAACAATTCTGTCATTGTCTTTTTGGAGGGAAAACACCGGTTATGGGGATTTCTTAAGAGTCTGTTTCTACTAGCTTTGGAAAGTCTGAACAAACTGCTGAGTTTGCATGACTCCCAAGTCATGAGGAAATCTGTGGCAAGACCCTTTAGGCAGCAGGGTGTGTCCAAGCAGATGTGTAGATACAGAGATGCCACCTGGAGTTACTGCCAGCAGATGGTTTCTGTCCTCTTAACTGACCTCCATTAGAAAGAGAGTAGAGGGTGGCCACTGTCTTTCTTTTATATTTATGATTAAAAGACGACCAACACCTTACATTCCACTTTTTTAGAGAAAGACAAATGCATTAAGTAGTAACAGCAACACATTATAATATTTCTTTTATCCAGTGCAGCTTAAACTCACTGAGAGTGAGTAATTCTTCAGTCACACACAGTACACACAGTTCCACCAAAGCTTTCCAGCAGAGCTGTGTTATATGTGTGGTGGAGCTCAAGGCCCTGCTGATAATGGTGCCATCATCTGGTACTACAGTCTGTATATCATTTGCACATTACGGACATGCTATGAACATTGATTTCATGCTTGTTAATTGGTGTAGCAGTCAAATAAATTAATTAACAATCAAAATCTCCAATCAGATTTGTATAAAATTAATTTAAACACAAAGTTCTCAAATTATTCAGTTAAATTCATATAACACTGAACATAGTTGTGGTGACACAGAGAAAACGTATGATTACTGTCGGTTTGTGTTGGACTTTGGTCCACTGATGATAGTATTTTGAATTTCATAATTGATGGTCCTGTCAGACCCTGTCCCTGTCTTTCTTAGGTTCTGTATGTCTCTGATTTTGTTTACCTTCCCTCATGTACCTTGCCATGTGGTTTAATTGTTTGTAGCCCTGCCCTCACATTAGCCCCAGGTGTTTCTTGGTAGTTCCATGCTTTGTGTTGGCTTGGTGTCTGGCCCTGTTTGCTTAGTGCCTCTGTGTTACTCCATTTTTAAAAAAGTAATGGGATATAAATTAATTCTGATTTGATATTACCTTAAAAGCTTGTGAACGCTCGCACCTCTTTTAAGTTGAGGAGTTATCTAGGGAGTGAGATTGATCACTGGCCACTATGCTCATGGCAAGGACTATCCCATGACTTTAGTTACATCAGTGTATAATACATCAAATTCCTTCAGTATTTGCTTTTACAACAGTACTAATAAGCTGTCAGGTGATTCTATATGTGTTCATATCAGCATTTTATGTAGGTTAAAAATTGTGTGTAGGCAAACAGAACAGTAAGCTTTCATCATTTTAATATTTTACCATGAAGCCATTCCGAAACTGTAAACACTGCACATGATCTCATTCTCACTCTTGAGTTCTCTCTGTTATTTTCCTAGATGTGTGAGGAATGCTTCACTTGAGGATCAGTCTAAGTGTGGAGTGTGTGATCAGATTCAGACAGATCCAGTCTGTCTGAAGGAGTCCATGAAGCAGGACTACCACCGACCAATGCATGATGTCCTGCGTAGAGTCATAAAGAGACTCAAAACCAGCATGAAGAAAAGATATGAAAGCTTATTGGAGGGATTTAAAACAGATCGGAATAAAACCTTTCTGAACAGGATTTACACTCAGCTCTACATTATAGAGGGAGAGAGTAAAGGAGTGAATGAAGAACATGAAGTTTTACAGATTGAAAAGAAACTCTGGAACCAACACTGGCAGGATACACCGATTAACTGCTTAGATATCTTTAAACCTGTACAGTGCACTGTAGAAGAAATGGAAGAAGACAAGACTAGAGCTTTAATAACTGAAGGTCACAGACATGAAGAAAGAACAGAAGATAACAGTCCACAAGTACAAAAGCTCAGGTCTGTGATGACTAAAGGCATTGCTGGAATTGGGAAAACTGTCTCTGTGCAGAAGTTCATTCTGGACTGGGCTGAAGGAAAAGCCAATCAGGATGTAGATTTGATGTTTGTGTTTCAATTCCGAGAGCTGAACCTGATTAAAGATTACCAGTACAGTCTACAAGGACTTCTGTGTGAGTTCCATCCTGAGCTCAAAGACCTGGACACAAAGACATATGATGAGTGTAAGATGGTGTTCATATTTGATGGTCTGGATGAGAGCAGAATTTTACTGAACCTTTTACAGTGTGAGAAAGTAAATGACATAACCAAAGTGTCATCAGTGGACCTGCTAATGACAAACCTCATCAGAGGAGAGCTTCTCCCCTCTGCACTCATCTGGATAACCTCCCGACCAGCGGCAGCCAATCAGATCCCCTCTCAGTACATTAACCGTGTGACAGAAATCCAGGGTTTCAATGACCCACAGAAGGAGGAATACTTCAGGAAGAGAATCAGTGACCAAGTCCAAGCCCACAGTGTCATCTCACACATTAAGAAAACAAGGAGCCTCCACATCATGTGCCACATTCCAGTCTTCTGTTGGATCTCAGCCACTGTGCTTCAGCATATAATGAAACAAGGTCATAAAGAAACTCCTAAAACTCTGACTGCAATGTATTCACGCTTCCTGTGGACTCAGACCATCATGAGGAGTGAGAAGTATGAGGACAGAGGTGAGACAGGTCCAGAGGATCTCTTGGGATCCAACAGACAGATTCTTCTGAAACTGGCTGAACTGGCTTTCAAACAGCTGATGAAGAGCAATGTGGTGTTCTATGAAGAGGACCTGAAAGAATGCGGCATTGATGTCACTGAGGCCTCAGTGTACTCTGGTATTTGTACTGAGATCTTCAGAGAAGAATCTTTGCTTCACCAGAGGAAGGTCTACTGCTTTGTACATCTGAGCTTTCAGGAGTTCCTGGCTGCTCTCTATGTGTTTCACTGCTATGTAAGCAAGAACATGGAGGACCTGCAGTGTTTCAAGATACGGAAAACAAAGAGGTCTGACAACGATTCATTGGAGGAGCTGCTGAGAGGAGCTATATGTAAAGCCTTAGAGAGTGAGAGTGGACATTTGGACCTGTTTCTCCGTTTTCTGCTGGGGATTTCACTGGAGTCCAATCAGCAGCTCTTAAAAGACCTTCTCACACAAACAGTGAGGAGCTCAGAGAGCATCAAGGAAACAGTCCAGTACATAAAATGCATTATAGAAACAGAGGATCTTCCTTCTGACAGATCTATTAACCTGCTCATGTATCTCACTGAAATGAATGATCAGTCTTTATCCAGCAGTATTCAGGAATATCTCAAATCAGAAAAGTCCCCAGAAAAGGAACTCTCTCCTGGAGAGTGTTCAGCTCTAGCCTACATGCTTGTGACCTCAGAGGAGGTGCTGGATGAGCTGAACCTGAAGAATTACAGAACATCAGAGAGGGGTTATTTGAGATTGATCCCAGCTGTGAGCAACTGCAGAAAGGCCATGTGAGTGTTATATTTAATTATTGTCTTTTAATAATTTATTATTGATGTCTGAGATCCACATATATCCCAGTATCTTTTTTTATTTATGGGAAGAGGATGGATAGGTTGTGCATGCATGTTGAAAGGTAACAAACTGGCAACTGAATATATATATATTATGTTAGGCAAAATTGTATTTTCCAGTTCAGTTCATCTTTATTATCATTACACCAATACAGGGTTGTGCAGTATAATGAAACACAGTCAGGCTACTTCTCCAGTGCAGTGATTAAAAATATTATTTATATAATTCATAAATACTTAGCTTCATTGTCAAATCAATAATCATGTGCACAGGACAGTAAACAGTAATAAACATAAAAATTATAAGAGCAGTCAGGCTACTTCAGTTCAATGTGCATGTGAAACAGCTAAACAGCTTACTGTATATAGATGGTAAACATAAGTGATAAGGAGTAAAGTCTGAGATGCCAGATGTTTAGAGTTTACTAGAACTCTAGTGATAACAGCAGTTAGCATATCCTGTGGAAAGCATTATGGAGCTTAGTGTAGGTGTACATGTAGGAAAGATCAGGTATGTTAATGTTGTCAGACCCAGGTGTTCAGCTACAAGTCCGAACCATGTGAAGTGACAAAGGTGAAGAATATAAAAACGTTTAAGTCCACAGGTGGTTCGCAATACACTGTGATGTTCGGTTGTGTGGTAGGGAGGTTGTTATCAGTACAGCTGCTATAGTGTTAATGAAATATAAAGGTGCAATAGAGGAGCACACAGCTGAGAAACCCCCCAAAACAGGAGAGGTCTAAAGGTTAAGGTGCAGTAACATATAGTTCCCCCGTCGGCTAAATTGACCCCAGTAGTGTTTGGGCTGAGGGTCAGATCAGGGTTTGTTAGTGCAGTACTGAACCCCTACATAGTTTGGTAGTTATACAGCTGTGATGCAAGTGTTTCCAAAAAAAAACATGGCTGGAACTGTGGAGGGAACTACCTTGGTAACTTACAGAGTCTGAACCATTGTTAAGCACCACAGGTGTTTCCCGAAACCGTAGTTCCATCGAAAGTTCACAAACACTGTGGTTAAGTTGTGTAGTTGGACCATTTAGTTGCTGTAGACCTGTGGTTAGGAAGCTTAGAATTTTGACCCTGGTGGGTGACACCATTTCGATGATGCATGTGACCACAGTAGAAGGAGACACTGTCAGTAAGTCCATACGAAAAAAATATTCTGCCTGATTTTTTTCTGGTATGTACATTTAGAACATGCTGTAAACATGTAGTTATGAATATAGTTACATTTATCAAATCACTATAACTCATGTGTGGGTCAGTTGAGTAATGTTAGCCAAGGCCTACAGAAAAAATATATCAACAAGTCTTTGTCACACACATAAATCATAAAAGACACTGTAGAAAACTTCACAGTACTTTAATGAATCAGTTCTTAATCACTGAGAGTTTTCATTACGAAAAAAATTAAATGTAACCTAGGTTTTGAACCCAAGTCCGTATGAAAACTCTATCTTCACCAGTGTTACATTATATTTGCATGTTTATCTGACTGTACCACTTAACCATGCTGTACAAAAGGGCTTTTTCTAATTTTATATAGCTAATAGTTCTTCAAATTTCTTATTCTATTTTTTTATTGTTTAGATTGTTAATATTTATTAATATAATATAATATTTATAATGAATATTAACATTATTTTTTTCATTTTCATTATTAATATTTATTTTGTTTGCTTTTAATTGTTGATTTTTGTTATTTTGACTGGTAGTGGTGGTGGAATGTTATGTGTTTACAATATGAATGAATATGAGTATGAATATGAGTGAGTGCATAAATAATACATTAATTATGTATGTTGATTCTCATATTTTGTTCTTAAATTACAAGGTTTGTGAGTTTTTTGCTTGTTTCCTGTTGTGAAAGCCTGACCGAACACATTTGGAAACATGATAGTTCAACCTAGAGTGGTTCAAACTACTGTGGTAAAAACTTCAGATGTTAGTTAGGTACTTCAGATGTTAGTTAGTTTAACAAAGCCACGTTAGTTCAATGCTAGCCTCCGTCGTATGGGAAAACATGCCCCAGTACAGTCTATATTGTTGTAGTCATGTGCTGGTAGCTGCCAGTGTGACCAGTTTGACACCTCTTGGGTAAAAATTGTTCCTGGCTCGGATGTTCCGGTACCTCTTTCTGGATGGCAGAGGTTGGAATAAGGGGTAGCTGGGGTGTGTAGTTGATGGGGATAAGTTGGCGGCTCTCCTCAGACATCTCTTGTTGTAAATGTCTTGTATGTGTGGGATGGCAGCTGCAGCGATGTGCTGAGCAGTGTTTACCACTCTCTGCAGGACCCTGTGCTCAGCAACAGTGACACTGCAATACCACACATTAATGCAGCTTGTCAGGATGCTCTTGACAGTGGATCTATAGAAGTTGCAGAGGAGCTGCTGTAGCAGGTTGACGTTCCTCAACCTTTAGAGGAAGTGGAGGCGTTGTTGGGCCTTCCTGAAAATGTGTGATGTGTTCAGTGACTAAGTAAGATCCTCAGATAAGTAAACACTGAGGAACACAATACCCTTTTTACCAAAGTGCTGTTTTAATGTGTGCTCTGTTTATTTTCCTTGTAGACTAGCTGGCTGTAAACTCACCATGAACTCCTGTGAAACTATCTGTGCTGCACTGAAATCAATGAACTCATCTTTGAAAGAACTGGATCTTAGTAATACTGGCCTGCAGGACTCAGAAATAAACCTGCTGTCTGCTGGATTGAGAAGTTCAAACTGTAAACTGGAGATACTCAGGTGAGTTTCCTGTAGTCCAGTATTCTGGCTTCACCAGACAGGTTAGGGGCATAACATACTTCAGACTTGATGTAAACAAAACATACAGTTTCTTTCTTACACAGATCATTAAAACATTTTTTTCAACATGAGGACTTAAAACAAGAGAGCATGAACAATACTCTTTGTAGCTTGCCGCTCTGACTAGCAAGTATTAAGTTCCTTTATAGAACAGACCAGTGCCATCACTGCACCTAGAAAATCCTTTACATACATGGAGACAGCCTGACTGCTGTGGTGAGGAATTCATGCAGAGCTGAAATGCAGTCACTACATTAGAATAATGTAATACACACTGCATTGCTTTTCCATAGTAACACACTGAATTCTTTTAAAATGTTTATACATGGCTCCACCTCTTTACTGAGACATAATATATTTTTACATTTACAAACCTAAATGCTAAATTGTGTCAGAACTAAATACAGTATGCTGTGAAATTAAATCAAAGCACATTGCTTTTAATGTCTCTTGACCTCCTAACAGAAAATCAGTATGTAAAGTTGAGGTTGAGGCAGGTTGCAAATGCATAGTGGATTTATTTAGTTAGTCTGGGTAACAGGGGTCAAAACACAGGTGAGTATTACTAAAGGCATAAATTGAAAGACAACAGCTGAAACAAAACAAGGGTCAAGAACTCAAGACTAACACAACACTACAAAACAAAGACAACAAGAACTGAAAGGAAACACGGCTAAGATTTAGGCAGGGAAAACAGATCAGAACTAACAAAGGGACAACAGAGACTTCACAAACCGACAGGGCAAACACAGGAGTCTTAATAGGAGTCCTAATGGGTAACAGATAGGTCTCAGGTGTGGGAGTGGGCGGAGCCAGGGTGGGAGCAGGAAAAGCAATGTCATGGCATGAAGCAACCAGAGGGGGCGTTGTATGGCATATGAACAAGATAGATAGATAGATACTTTATTGATCCCAGAGGGAAATTCAAGGCATCCAGTAGCAGATATACAAACCATACAGAAGCAACAACAGAAGCAAGATAGATTGTACAAACAGAGACAGAGACACAACACAAAGTATGAAAGTATAAAAATAGAGTCCTTAGTGTCTGGGTAAGGTATAAAGTATAAATGGAGGTAGTGGTAAACAATTTGCTAAGCAAATTAAGAAGATGGCTGTTGTCAGCCATATAGACAGTGCAAGTACGCAGTAATATAAATAATTTATCAGTGCAAAAAGTGTAAACAGTACAGAATGGAGTAGAATAATACAATATAAATAGAAATAGGGCATTTAGGAGGGAGTGTGTGCAGAGATGGGGGTGTGTCCATTGGAGGGACCGGAATGAAAGAGGACAGCCAGACAGAGAGACGTGACACAGTACATGTTAGAGAGGGTGTTGAACCCAACACAACACTAATGCTGATTTGGTTAAGCAGCAATTGCCCAGGTTGTCCGACCAGAACAGTGTAGGGGACATGGGGGGTATAACTAATTAACCAATTAATTGATTAATCAATTATTATTTATTATTAGGATATCAGAGGGCATAGTTTAGCTTAATTGAAGCACAAACCATAATTGCCATCTTATCCAATCTCAGGGTGAGAGTTCGTTTCCGAGACATCTAGTGATCTGCACGCTTGTCACAATATTGAGTCATATATCCAGACTACCTTTAGGAAAAGCAGTTTATTTACAGCACATTAAAACAACACAATAAACATTACATAATAAATGGGGTTGATATGCATAACGGGAAGTCTGGAATTATCACATTCACCTACAGAAGAATACATGAGTTTACTGAAACTCATAGGAAGCTGTTTTGTGGAGAATGAGCAGAACTGAACTTAGAATCTGAATCTAAGATAATATTAATAAAAGCACAGCACCAATATACATGACCGAGGACTGGACCACAGAAGTGCATTTTTGGATGTGTCACCTTGGGACCGCGTCATGCAGGCTGGCCTGGTCGGGGAGATGGTCCTCCGTTGACCCACGCGTTTGGGTTGGCACCCCTTTGCTTGGTATGCCGTCTTCCCTGTGAAGTGGCTCGGCGAGGAGCTTCTCTTCGCATTGAGTTGTGCGGCCTCTGGTCACGTGTCCTGGCGTCTGGCAGTCGATGCTGGCTTGTCCGGTCCGCGACTCTGTGGTCAGGTGAGTGGACCGCACGCTGGCTACATCTTGATTTCTTTGGAGGGCTCTATTGAAGGGACTCTGCTTCTGGCTGAGTCTGCTTCTAGAGGACCCATCTTCCACTGGTCATCATCTTGGAGCGCCCGAGCATCACATGCTCTGGGCCTAAGGAGAGTGAAGCGGAGTAGCCCTCTGGGAGAGGGTCTAGCCCGTTCTCTGGGTCTGGAGCATGGAGTGGAGAAGAGAGAGACTAGCCCTCTGAGAGAGGGTCTAGCAGAGCTGGAGCTGATCTTGGGAGTTACCTTTTCAAATCCCCCGACTGTAATCTCTGACTGACTTTGTCTGTGACCTGAGTTTAAGTAGAGGCCTCAACTTAAACTCTTTTTTCAAAAAAAACTTTTTTCAAACTGTTAGTTTATTAACAGGCTCTAGTCAACATGCCACTCATCTCTTAGGTTGAACACTCCTTAATTACACTTTAACACCTGAATCTATACACGTGTGTGTGTGTGTGTGTGTGTGTGTGTGTGTGGTTTCTACAAACATAAATAAACAGGAAATACACAATTATTAGCTAAGTTCAATAACAAATATGAGAGATACAGAAATAAAATACTGTCGCTTTAAGGCCGCATGTGTTGCCATAGCACATTAAGTGAATAGTGGTTGTCCCTTTAATGGCGCAGAAATCATGCGCCACTGAACATAAGTAACACAAACATATTTATAACACTCACAGTCTCATGGACGCACAGTAGAGACAATTATAAAGAAAACTGTCTGTCCCAGAGCCCCGTAGCATCCAAAAGTTGTATTAGGGTGTGTCTAAGAAACCAGTCAGAAGTAATAACTCATATCAACAACTTCACCCAGAAAGTAAATGAAAAACGTGAGCTTTCAATGATTAAATCAAGTATATTAAGGTATAAAGTGAATTATTCCCCAGTCGAATCAGGAGCTGTGCATAAACAGCCAAAGAAATCAGAAGCTGTGAACAGGGAGTCAAATAAATCAGGAGCTGTGAATAAGAAGTTATGTTTAGCCTGGTTGGTGCTGTTAATCCCAGATTAAGATAGTAAATTATACTGCAGATTTGTTCATGTATTTTCAGATGTTCCTGTTCGCGGTTGGGTGGATGGAGTCTGAAGCTTTTCTGTTAGACAGTGTGTTTTTCTGGGGGGAATGTTCACTGCTGACTGTGAGGATCTGGCCGATGTTCGCTAAAAGCCATTGAGTTTGAATGTAGACCCTCATGTACTGTTTCTCAGCTCTCAGGTTCAGCAACGTGAAAACAGTTTAATAGGTTTTGACATGAATTCAGAGTGTTACTATGAAAAAAACAAAGCAGTTTCTGTATTACATTTCCCATTATTTTACTGCAGTGATTCTGTTTCAGCATGAACTCCTCTCCATAGACCATACACAGTAGGTAAGTACACGCCCCGCTCTCCACCTCACACAAAATTGTGTTCCTACAAAACATATTCAGGTTAAGAACTTGGACATCATTCGAGTTTATAGGATCATTAACCATATCATTAACCATAGCAACTCTGTGGTGCACATTAGCAAGAATGTTCATTTAGGTGTTAATAAGGAACCTACAAAGAGTGAGGAAAGCACAACCAGCCCATTCTGTTTCTTATATTACCCTCCTGGTAAAATGTGAGGGAGAACTTGTTTTTGAAACCTGAAATTGTTTTTATTGAAACACTGAAAGTGTTTTTTTTTTTGTCTGTTTTTGGTGTGTTATACAAGCAGAAAAAAAACAAGGTTGAATTTCACTTTACACACTTTAATTTGCTTAACTTTATGATAAATAATGTAGTATTAAAAACATCAGTAATAACGTTTATTCCAAAAGCACCTAATTTTATCCACACATCCCGAATTAAACTGCTTACATGTCCTATATCCTACAAATGCACAGACGTAAAGAATTATGGAAAACAGTGTATCTGCCTGTAAAACTGCAGATAAGGTCCATGATGTCTTTTATTTAGTCTAATTCACAAGTGAGAGTTAATGTGCAGCAGATTAAAGATCACAAGGACATGCAGGAAGAACAAAATTGAGCAGACAAAAACTACAAAACAATGTCTAGTCTCACATGTGTTTGTGTGTTTCTCCTGCTCTGGTGGTCTAGAACATGTCCATTTTATGGGGGGGCTTAAGTAAAAAAAGAAGTGCAAATGTTATAAATAATATTAAGACAGAGCTAATATACAGACTGAGCCAGTTATTTATGCGTTTCTAAACAATGTATTTAATGAAAAGAATCCTTTAATATATGAAAGTGCTATATTCTTCTTATATTTAATAATTTCTGATTAATGTGAGTCTGAATTCATATTCTTTGCTTTAACTGTAATCTGTACTGTATGTATGTGTCTTGTAGACTAGCTGGATGTAATCTTGCCATGAACTCCTGTGAAATTCTATCTGCTGCTCTGAAATCAACAAACTTACCCCTGAAAGAACTGGACCTTAGTTACACTGGCCTGCAGGACTCAGGAGTGAACCTGCTGTCTGCTGCACTGAAGAGTTCAAACTGTAAACTGGAGGTACTCAGGTGAGTTTCCTGTAAATTCATTCCTGAATGGTAAAGTTAAGCTGTGAAGGTATAGTAAACTCTAGCTCATTTGTACATCATTCTCATCATTCATGATTACTGACTGAGGGACTCTTTATTTGTGACACCACAAATGTCTTTAGTTTGCACAAAGTGTTTATTTAAATCCATCTATGTACATTTATTTCCCCAACAATTTACACCAGTCACGTTTATTTATTTATATGTACTTCATCAAAAAAGCCTCTGTAAACAGTATAATATGTGGCTCTCGTGAGTTTGATTCCCCCATCAGACAACTCAAGGGGCTCAACAAGTCCCAGTAAGTCTCTTTACAATGATCTCGTTAATGCTTGATGTGATCTATCAGTGTAGCTTTAGTTCTGCAGCTCCATGTTTTTTCCTTTGAGTTGGATCTTTTGGGTTTGAGCTGTAAGTCGGGGACTCACAGCTCTTTAGTCTGTCCATACAACACAATAGGATAAAGTATAAAAAGATGAAATATAGGTAGTAATTAAAATCTTTCTATGAATAGACTGAAAATCATCTTTTCTTCTTTTACTTCTTTTCACTAGTGCCATGACTCATAGTGGTCATATTGTGGGAATAAACATTCTATCTAGAAAAACATTTACATACATGGACACAGTCTAACCATAGGCAATTATAAAGAACTTGGACGTCTCACAATCTTTGCAGTATTCTTACATTTGAGTGCTAGTAAGGGAACTACAAAGAGTAAGGAAATACAACCGCACTGTGCTGTTTTATTTACACTCCTACAAAAAATGTAAGACAATGGATCATTGTTTTAGGTTTCTGAAAGTTTAAATTGTAGAAATAAGAAATTGCAAGAAATAATTATTTGGATGTTACAGAAAAAACACCTGATTTTTTATTGTAAATGATGTAATAACAATGATCATAACGTGCTTATTTCCACACCTATGGAATTAAACTGCTTATTAAAGTGAAAATATAATAAATTATGTAAAGTATGTTAAAGAATATCCACCACTGTAACACAGCAGATAAAGCAGGTGACACAGGCAGGATACAGACCAGACAAAAACTAGAAAACACAAATGCATAAATACTGTCTAATTTCTCTATGTGCTTTTGTATGTACACTGTGTCCAGAGTCACTCATGCACATGTGTTTCTGCCACTGTGACTGGCTGTAATGTGCCCCTTACCTCCTGCCTGGTTACTGAACTGAGAGGAAGAACAAAGAGAATTTAGTTTTGGGCCAAAAGGCCATGTGATAAAAAAGGGGTGCAAATATTATTTATAATAATCAGACAGAACTGATATTTAGACTGAACCAGTTATTTAAACTGTAATTATTTTCTAAACAATGTGTGTATATACTGAAAATACTTCTAGTATATTAAACTGCTGTTTCCTACATACATCTCAACACCTCTGATTCCTTTGAGCCTGAATTCCACATCTGTTTTAACTGTAATGTGTACTGTATGTATGTGTCTTGTAGAGTAGCTGGCTGTAAACTCACCATGACCTCTTGTGAAATGCTCTGTGCTGTCCTGAAATCCGCAAACTCACCCCTGAAAGAACTGGATCTTAGTAACTCTGACCCTCAGGACTCAGGAGTGAACCTGCTGTCTGCTGCTCTGAAGAGTTCAAACTGTAAACTGGAGATACTCAGGTGAGCTTTCTGTAAATTAATTCCTGAATGTAAAAAGTTAACCTGTAAAGACATACTACACTCTGCACTCACACCATTACTGTTTACAAACTGCTTGTAATTTTCATGATCAAGTTACACATGACTTTCACCATCGTCTAGCCTTTCCTGCCAAGACTATAGACCTATTTCTATTTTAACTCTCTTTGAACCTTATAATGTTAGGATAGAACACAGACATAATAAAGATGAAGAGAAAGTTAAGGAGAGATAAGTAACTAAATAAAGAAAGAAAGTGTATGAAAAGTATAGGAGTGTTTTTAAAAGGCCAATTTGTTATAGGTTACCTGTAAATGTGTTATTTGCACTGGTGTCTCAAATAAAATCTGTGGAGCTTTGGACATTAACTTGGCATCAACACTTCTCAAATGGCTGAAATTCAACTACTAGAAATACTTTTGGTCTTTTTTTTTACCATGATATACTGACAGAAAAGTGGAACTTGTTCAGATGCTTATGTGTTCATACTGTAACCCTCGTTTTAGGTGTATCTGGCATTACCGTCTTCGGAGGCATAGGAAGAAAGTCGGGTTACAATGGGTTTGCTTGTGTTTATTCAACCAAAGGGCTCTGGCAGTACAACAACACAGGTGGAGCCTCTCCATGCTCTACTCTCTCTCTCTTTCTCTTATTCTCGGTTCCCCCTTAAAACTCGTCCCTCAGGAAACCATACTTAGGAACTGAAATAACAATGTAAATAAAATGGACATTGAAGTAATTTTTTTTCATAGCCATTCAGAAAATAACAGAATAAGTGTTTAAATAAAATACATCAAACAAATAAATAAACTTAGCTCCTACAGTCATCCCCTGCTTCAGATAGAAATGTCCTCATTTCAAAATAAACACACAATTAAACAACATGTTAAACACCAACAACCACAAGGCTCAGCATAACCAATACAACATAATGCGTAAGTATAAACAAAAGTCAATGCAGAACACATAGGCAAAAGAAATGTATATTCAAGTCAGGGAAGAGCAAAAGGCTCACTCTCACAGGGGCAAGCCATTGTCCGTTTTGTAACCACCAGAAGTAACAAAATCTTTGAATTTGGAGGGAGGGCGAACTGTACGGCCACTTCGCGTTTTTGAAAGGGAGGCAGGGAGGGGCAAGCCATGAGACCCAAGGTTCGAAGATGTAACCATTTGCGGGGGGGCACAAGAACAAGGCAGGGCCTGGGGTGCAGGGACAATACGGGAGGGACTCATACACTGATTGCAAACATCTGCACGACCCGGCTGCCTAACAGGCCTAGTAGGCACATACGGAGGGGTGGAAGGGCAATAAGGAAGAGCTCCTGACAATGCAGTCAGGGTATTTCGGAAACGCCTCAGAACATCTGCAGCTGAAGCTGAAGGTATAGGTTCAGGGCTATTGACCAACCCAGAAGACATAGTCCCTTTGTAGGCTTTGAGGCGGTTGTGGTGTACAACCCACTTCCTGGAATTCCTGTTCTTTGGATCTGTGATCTCATATGTGACACCAGGACTGCCATCCTTGTCCATCCTTTTAAGTATGGTGTAAGGCCCTTTCCATCTTGGTGCCAACTTCATTCTCTGTGCGGGGTCATCAAGCATCACTAGGTCACCAATTTTGTGGGGATGAAACATGACCTTCCTGTCATACTGGAGTTTCTGCTGATGTTTGGGCCTGAGATAAACGTGCTGCAAGGTCATTTGCATATGCAGCTGCAGTACTAGGTGTGGTAGATGTCACAGTTGGACCACAGCCCAATAAGATATCAACAGGCAGAAATGGCTCTCTCCCATGGACCAAAAAAAAGGAGAAAATCCAGTACTGGAATGAATGCTGGAGTTATAAGCAAGTTTAACCTGTGGCAAATACCTGTCCCATTCACCTCCATTCTGAGACATGTACTTAGCAAGTTGGTCTTTAAGCATCCTATTAATTCTCTCCACCATTCCATCTGACTGGGCATGATAAGGTGAAGCATGTGTTTTTTCAATTCCAAGCATGCCACACAAGTGTTTCATCAAATCAGACTCAAACTGCCTGCCCTGGTCAGTATGAATTGATTCAGGAACACCATGGTGCCTAAGGTATTCTTCAAAAATACATTGTGCTACTGTGGTTGCTCGTTGATCTTTCAAAGGGAGCAGCTAACATAGTGTGTAAAATAATCCATGATAACTAAAACATACCTATTTCCCTGAGAAGTGACAGGAAACTCTTATATCAGCTGCAATTCTCTGGAAAAGACGTTCAGCATGGATAGACTGCAACGGGGCATGCACATGCATGCACAACGGGGCAGCACAGTATCTGTAGGGCACTGTCTGCCAGTTGTTGTGTATGTACCTCGTCCAAATCAACAGACAAGGTGGGGCAAGTGTCAAGAAGGTCCTGGCTATCACTCTTCTTTTCGCCAGTAGATGTCGCCATTCCACAAACTGTGGCCACGGATAGGACACATTGAACAGCTTTCGTGTCTGTATTAGGAATAGGCCGTCGGGACGTGGCGTCCGCATTGGCATGTTGCTTGCCTTCCTTGTACACAACGGTGTAGTCATACACTCCCAATTCCAATATCCAATGACCCCGTCTACCTGTTGGATCACCATCAACCGGTGCTTTGTGGAGACTCAATAAAGGCTTATGGTCTGTGACAATTGTGAAAGTGGTTCCCATAAGGAAATGTTTAATGTGTCTCACAAACCAAACAACTGCCCAGAGTTCATTTCTGCTGTGAGGGAGCAAGTGTATGACTTGCATAAACTATGACACGCTCTTTTTGGTCCTGAACTTGAGCAAGAACAGACCCTATGCAGTCCTGCGAAGCTCCTCATGAGCACTAAACACATCAGAGTACTTTAGAAGTAATGTCTCCAACTGATGCTGCTGTTCTTTGCACAAAGCCGACTGGCTTAAGTCTACTTTGGGAAGTGAATGTGCCAGATGCTCAGATTTAATTTCTACTACTGTTGAATCCATTACTGACAACTCTTCACCATTCTGATCAACTACTGAGTGAAAATCCCCAATTCTAGTCTCCCTGGGAACATGACAGTCATCATTTGTGGGGTTCATCACACGCACACAAGTTAGCCCCTTCTTAACAGAGGTCAATGTGCGTGCCACCAGGAGATCTGGTAGGATATGGGGCTCAGGTTCTAAAATGCCAGTGTAATTAGCTATGTGATTTGGATCACCCATAGCCAGCTGAATCTTAGCTAAAATGTTCATTTGAGACCAATCCCAGAGTTTAAGGTGCTGTTCCCTCAGATCAATGACTGCATGATGTTTCTGTAAAAAGTCCCATTCTAAAAACACATTTTAAGTAGCATTTCTCACAACTTGGACCTTATAAGTAAAACACTCCTCACCTAACCTGATGGTGACAGACAGCATACCCAAAGTGTCCAAACAATCACCCGTTACTTACTTTGCCAAAATGTAAGACTTTTGAATGGGCTTGTTCTGTAAGAAAGACAGACAGAAATTTCTGAACCTGTATCAACAAAAGCCTTGACTGCAGTGTCTTCAATAACTGCAAACACATATGCAATAGGCTTGTTTTGTGAAACAGCAGACAAAACAGATTGTGGCCCCCAGTTTGTGTAGAAGCAGATACCTGGCCCTCAGTATCCGCTACCATGCGTTTCCCTGATGAACAGCGTCTTCATACTCAAAGCTCACATGCCAATCATGCTCTCTCGGAGACAGTTGTCTGTCCTGCGAAGAGAACCCACGAGGTGGACTGTATGCTGCCCTCTCCGGTACAGAACTTGGTGCTGTGGTGTGATAGTCCTGGCAGATGGAGTGCCTGGATGTGGGACGCTTTGTTGACACCATGGCTAAAAGTTGCCTCCCCTTGTGAGCTGGTGGTAGATGTGCTAGCTGACTGAGCAAAGGTAGGGGTAGCAATTCTCAGAGCCTCCTGAGCCCGTTCCCACTTACATGCTATGGACAGGGCTTCATGTTCACCATGTCATGGCACCATTAACAACCTTTAACAAGGCACAAAGACCTGCCCCACTCCTAATAGCTAATGTAGGCCATTTATGTGGCGGAAAGTTTGTGGCTAGACCAATCAAATTTCAGAGAGGAAACTGGCCACTCCAGCCACGCATTTAGCACTGCTCATGCACCTTTATTAAACTAATTAACTCAGCTAATTAACTCCTTCAGAAGCTCTTGATTGGATGGATTAGATCAGCAGTGTTAGGTGAAGGAAGAGGTAGCATTTATAAGTGATTATTATAAAGTTAAACAGCAGATTTACCATTTTTTCTTGTCCAAGAAACCAACCCCTAAAAAGAAAGTAGGTGCAGTAATACATTTAAGCCTCAATCTAACGGCCAATAAACCAAAGGGCTACACCGAGTCCTGTAGTTCAGTCCTGTAACTCCATAGCTTTAATGGCACCTCACGGCGCTTCCAGCCTAAACCGTACAGTCCCAGCTTCAGGGAGGAGAGCCAGGACGCAGGGCTCTCCACAAGCGGTACAGCACACACGTTCTCCATCAGGCGCCAACATCTTGTGAGTCATAGCACCAGCCGACTGGATTGAGAGACACCAACCGCAGTACTCCAATCAACACAACGAGTGTTAAACTTTGTGCTCATCTCACATCTGTTTGAAGCTCCACTGAACACCTCGCACTCACTACAAGAGACAATTGCTGCACTGGCCAGCACCCTCAGTGGTGGGCTCCTCCACCTGTGGTGTGTTAAGGAAAGATACCGCAGATCTTTTCTCCCTACTGCTGTTAGGCTCTACAACCGGCACCTCCCCAGGCAGAGCACCAGACCCTCTCTACTGTAGATACACTATATGGACCCATTTCCATCCATATACTCAATGTGATTTAATTATTGAGCAATATTTGCTGCTGCACTTCATCACCCGTACATCACCTGTATACACCTTGTACCGACTGCCAACATCACTATAATTCACTCTGACTGCCGACACCATCAGTATTTAGGTAACTGCTAAGATTATCAGTATCTGTGTGGCTGGTAATGTAACTGATCAATATATTTTAAATATCTTTTAAATATCTTTCAGTAACCGTGTATTATTATTTTGCTATGTGTAAAATCCACACCTGTCTCCCTCTTTCACCTCTTCTCCAGGTTATCTGGTTGTATGGTTACAGAGGAAGGCTGTTCTTCTCTGGCTTCAGCTCTGAGTAAAAACCCCTCACACCTGAAAGAACTGGACCTGTCCTACAACCACCCAGGAGATACAGGAGTGAAGCTGCTCTCTGCTAGACTGGAGGATCCACACTGCAGATTGGACACACTCAGGTACAGACAGCTTTCTCAGTGTGTGTATGTCTGTGTGTGTGTGTGTGTGTGTGTGTGTGTGTGTGTGTGTGTGTGTGTGTGTGTGAACAGCAGTGGTCTGATATTTCTATATTTCTATAAATGATTATTAATTATGTACAATCATAGGTTAGCTTTAGTGCTGCCTTTCAAAATTCACCACTTTTGCATTGTATGTCAGACATCATGTTGTACACTGACTGATACAAAGGCTCTTGCTCTTATAATGAAATTAGCATGTTGGAAATTAGGGATGCACTTAAATGAACATTTTTGGTCTAAAACCAAACTAAATGAAACACTGAACTAATGAATACTGAACACGGTTTTTCACAGTGTTTTATTAATTTAGCCACTTTTTCACATTACATAAATTAAATAGACTAAATCCCAGACAGCATGCGGATGTGGGTAACATCTGGCAAATATATGGCACTGTCTGCATTGGCAATCTGCAGTTAGCCAAAAGTGGCCCATATACACTGCTCAAAAAAATAAAGGGAACACTTTTTAATCAGAGTATAGCATCAACTCAGTTCAACTTCAGGGATATTGATCTGGTCAGTTAAGTGGTAGGGAGGGCCGTTAATCAGTTTCAGCCACTTTGGTGTTAATGAAATTAACAACAGGTGAAGTAGAGGAGCAACAATGAGACACCCCCCAAAACAGGAAGGTATAAGTGATTCACCTCTAATAGCACCGTATAGTCTATTCTGTAACACACAGGTAGCCAGTACGTTTCTTAAAGATAATTTTCTCAATGATTTTTCCAATGAGAGGTCAGAACAACAAACCGGATTCCAAAAAAGTTGGGACACTAAACAAATTGTGAATAAAAACTGAATGCAATGATGTGAAGGTGCCAACATCTAATATTTTATTCAGAATAGAGCACAAATCACAGATCAAAGGTTTAAACTGAGAGAATGTATCATTTTAAGGGAAAAATATGTTGTTTCAAAATTTCATGGCGTCAACAAATCCCAAAAAAGTTGGGACAAGGCCATTTTTACCACTGTGTGGCATCCCCCCTTCTTCTTACAACACTCAACAGACGTCTGGGGACAGAGGAGACCAGTTTCTCAAGTTTAGAAATAGGAATGCTCTCCCATTCATGTCTAATACAGGCCTCTAACTGTTCAATCGTTTTGGGCCTTCTTTGTCGCACCTTCCTCTTTATGTTGCGCCAAATGTTCTCTATAGGTGAAAGATCTGGACTGCAGGCTGGCCATTTCAGTACCCGGATCCTTCTCCTACATAGCCATGATGTTGTGATTGCTGCAGAATGTGGTCTGGCATTATCTTGTTGAAAAATGCAGGGTCTTCCCTGAAAGAGATGACGTCTAGATGGGAGCATATGTTGTTCTAGAAGCTGAACATAGTTCTCTGCATTAATGCTGCCTTTCCAGACATGCAAGCTGCCCATGCCACAAGCACTCATGCAACCCCATACCATCAGTGATGCAGGCTTCTGAACGGAGCGTTGATAACAACTTGGGTTATCCTTGTCTTCTCTGGTCCGGATGACATGGCGTCCCAGTGTTCCATAAAGAACTTCAGATCGTGACTCATCTGACCACAGAACAGTCTTCCATTTTGCCACACTCCATTTTGAAAGACCCCTGGCCCAGTGCAAATGTCTGAGCTTGTGAAGCTTGCTTAGAAATGGCTTCCTTTTTGCACTGTAGAGTTTCAGCTGGCAACGGCGGATGGCACGGTGGATTGTGTTCACTGATAATGCTTTCTGGAAGTATTCCTGAGCCCATTCTGTTATTTCCTTGACAGTGGCATTCCTGTTTGAGGTGCAGTGATGTTTAAGGGCCCGAAGATCACGAGCATCCAGTAGTTTACGGCCTTGACCCTTACGCACAGCGATTGTTCAAGATTCTCTGAATCTTTTGATGATGTTCTGCACGGTTGATGATGATAACTTAAAAGTCTTTGCTATTTTACGCTGGGTAACACCATTCTGGTATTGCTGCACTATCTTTCTGCGCAACAGTGGTGGAATTGGTGATCCTCTTACCATCTTGGCTTCAGAGAGACACTGACACTCTGAGTTCTTTTTATACCCAATCATGTTGTCAGTTTACCTAATTAGTGTTAATTGGTCTTCCAGCTGTTCGTTATATGCTCAATTTCCTTTTTCCATCCACTTATTGCTACTTGTCTCAACTTTTTTGGGATTTGTTGACGCCATGAAATTTTGAAACAGCATATTTTTCCCTTAAAATGATACATTCTCTCAGTTTAAACTTTTGATCCGTGATTTGTGTTCTATTCTGAATAAAATATTAGATGTTGGCACCTCCACATCATTGCATTCAGTTTTTATTCACAATTTGTTTAGTGTCCCAACTTTTTTGGAATCCGGTTTGTACAAGAGAACCCTAAACACCCAGGTTACCTCATTTTACCAAATATGGTCTATTAGAAGATATTACAGCATCAAAGCACATACCACCACTCACAATGAGAGCTCACAGTGAGGACAGTTTCTATCCTCGAGCAGTGTGCATGCTGAATGAGCTTCATACTGCCCCATTAACCCCTCCACATTCTGAAAAGACCATTTACACTGATCATTCCGTGACACAAGCCTGTTTGGCTGAATTCCTTTCATTTTAAATGGATCTAAAGCAATCAGTAAAAATCCTCCAATCCATGATAATCCTGACTAGATAACTTAAACACGAGATGACTCATCTTTACTGGCACCAGCTGGTCAGGAAGCTCCAGTCGCAAAAAGTGTGTATCGTCAGATCTCACATCAGCACATAACAGTGAGATGGAGATGATGGAACTGCTCGTGATAATGAACCAAATTATTTTATTGTGATCTGGACATTGATGGTGGGCTGCACGACATCACTCACTGCTTATTAACCTGAGAATTAAAACAGCATTAATATTTCTTTAATTGTACAAACCAGCAAAACATTGCACAAACAAATGTTGAGACTTCAATCCCTTACACCAGACTTAAACTCTAACTCCATAAACTTTAATTTAACTAATTATTCCAGAACTGGTCGGTTCTGATGGACTCCTGGATTAGTGTCGGTTGTTTGCAGGTGTATTGGGCCGTTTTGGTTCTGAGTGTAGTTTATACTGCTGCAGTGTTTCACAGTAAAGGAGGCGTATATGTACATTGTTTGGATCTCTGTGGTTCTGATTGGATCAATCTGTCAAGTTTTGTCTGCATATTTTGAGGTTCTGGGTGGAACCATGTGTCTTCTTTTTTGAGTTTGGGTTTTTTGTTCTGGTTTTATTTTTCAGTTTCTGCTATTTTATCAAAAATCATATTTCTGACTGCCAGATGGACTCCTTTACTGAGAGTGTAAGTTCACTGAGTTCAGCTTTTGGGAAGGTGTGATGATCTCTGGAGCCTTGGGGGCAGTGAGGGGCCGTATCAGTCCGACACCACGTCTGTTGTAATATGAGGACGTCAGTGTCTTTGATATGTCCTGGTGTGTTTAGGTCTCGGATGTTCCATGTGCTGATTGAGAGAGAAATGTTTATAGGAATGTCTTTTTATTAAAATGAGAGAAACAAGAAAAACTGAATCATTTTTAAATATCTGATTCAGCAGTGAGATGTTTGTTCATATCTGCAGTACACAAATATGTAGTATGTAGTAAAAATCTGAATCATTTTAAATCAGTAAGTTAATTGTGTAATAAAGCAGTAATAACAGTCTGTCTGCAGCTCTGGGACACAGATATGCTATGTGAGTTTGGAACAGTGGTGCAGTAGCTGTTTGATTTCACCTATCTATGTAGAGTTCTGCCAAGTTTGAAGAACCTCTGTGGAGTTTGAAGAACCGCTGCAGAGTTTGAAGAACCTCTGCCGAGTTTGAAAAACCTCTGCGTAGCTGCGCTGTTGCTGCTGCATGATGTGCTGCATGAGAGGAGTTGCTCAGGGTGCGGGTTCAGGGTGTCTGGCTAGGGGTGGCCGCTGAACAGGTCTGGGTGGCAGTACAGGTGGTCTGGTTGGATGGGGTCCTAGTGCTGGTCTAGATGGTGTTCCCCGGTTGGCTGGTCCAGTTGGTGGGCCATGGTGTACAGGTTGAGGTGGTCCAGGCAGGTGCAGCTCCAGAGGTCTACGTTGAACCTCTGGATGATGACAGGGTGGAAGTCCATGTCTGATGTTGATAGACCTGTGAAGAGCTTGTCCTCCTGCAGGAATGTTCCGTTGGAGTCAATCAGAATAACAACCTCAGCGTGTTGTCCTGTAGACGAGCTGCTGTTCGGCTGTTTCCTCATTTCTAGGTTTCCTTACCTTTTTGGACGGAGCTTTGGGTATGCCGAGGGGTGTCTTAGGACGGTCTTGTTGTGGAAGTGCTCCCTCAGTTCCACCAGCTCCACCTTCAGCAAGGAGAGCCTGTTCCTGATCTCAGCTCCAGTGGAGTAGAGGCATGGGTTCGGTGGAGGGACAGCACTGGCTGAGGCGGGGCTGTGTTCTGCAGTGACAGTGAGGCTGTGGGGGGGGTCTCTGTTTCCCCCTCAGCTTGTTGTAGTTCAGGAGTGTGGACTGAACTGTGGGGGTCAGCAGTGCTTCCTCACTGCCCTGCACCATCACGGTTCCGTTCTGGTCCAGATTCACTGTCAGAAGCAGATTTTAGTTTTTCTGGATCCTCAGAAATGTGTATCTGACGGCCTTTGCAGATCCCTGGTTTAGTGGTGAGTGAAGTGTGTACATGTAGCCGTATGCCCTGCTGCACTGCGCTCAGTGTAGAACAGCAGGTTAGTGATGGTGCTCCTGCCTCTGATCACACTGCAGTCTCTGTACTGGAGTCTCAGGGTTCTCTCTCTCTATCCTATCTCTCTCTATCTCATCTATCTTCTTGTTTCTTTCTCTCTCAGTGATTCTTTCTCTCATTCTCTTTCTCTCTGTTATCATCACTTATTAATTCTCTCTCTCTCTCTCTCTCACTCTCTCAGGGTGGATCATGTTGGAGAGAAGTGCATGAAACCAGGACTAAATAAATGTAAGTACACACACACATACAGTGGTAGAATATCTCTCTCTCTCTCTCTCTTTCTCTCTGTTAATTTCTTTTCTCGTGTTCAGATTCCTGTGAGCTCACACTCGACACAAACACAGCACACAGACGTCTCTCTCTGTGTGAGGAGAACAGAAAGGTGGTGAGTGTGAGAGAGGAGCAGTCGTATCCTGATCATCCAGAGAGATTTGAGAACTGGTATCAGCAGGTTCTGTGTAGAGAGAGTCTGACTGGACGCTGTTACTGGGAGGCTGAGTGGAGCGGAGAGGTTGAAATAGCAGTGACTTATAAAGGAATCAGCAGGAGTGGAGGGAGTGACAGTGAGTTTGGACTGAATGTAGAGTCCTGGATTCTGATCTGCTCTAATAACAGATTTTCTGTCTGTCACAATAATAACAGCACTGCTGTCTCTGCTCCCTCCTCTCAGTCTAACAGAGTAGGAGTGTATCTGGACTGTCCGGCCGGCACTCTGTCCTTCTACAGCGTCTCCACGGATACACACACACTGACACACTTACACACAGTCACCACCACATTCACTGAACCGCTTTACGCTGGGTTTACACTCAATGCTACTGGCTCCTCAGTGACCCTAGCCCCCACCTTGGTTACCCTAGCAACTGCCTAGAAACGTCTTAGCAACCTCTTGGGAAACCCTAGCAACTGCTTAGCAATACATTAGCAACCACCTGGGTTACCTTAGCAACCGCCTAACAATGCCTAGCAACCACTTAAGACACGCTAGCAACCACCTAGCAACATCTAAGAAACCACTTGGGATACCCCAGCAACTACCTAGCAACACCTTTGCAACCTTCTTGGTTACCATAGCAACCGCCTAGCAACACCTTAGCAACCACCTGGGTTACCATAGCAACCATCTAGGAACACCTTAGCAACCACATGGGTTACCCTAGCAACCACCTAGCAACACCTAAGCACCCACCTGTGCTACCCTGCTGCCCTACCCAGTTAATGATTATTATGATTATGGGTTAATATGCTGATTATTTTCTCCGTTAATCGACTGATTGTTTCTCCCTGATATCACCTGCTGTAAATAAAGCTACACTGGACCTGTTTGTGCCTTTGTGTGCAGAAACACAAACTGGGTAATAATATGTGGGTGAGAAAAGCTGATGTCACAGACAGAACTGGAGAGATGTCTAACCACAAACTGGAGCTGAGCTGAAACTGTAAAGAGACTGAGGACGTCTTGATCTGAACATTATATACCTATACTTAACACACAGCTCCAGTGTTGGGAATCAGGAATAAGATGAAACCTATAATAAGATGGAATTGATACAACTGTCCACCAGAGTGTAAATAGTCAATCATAAAATAATGACTCAGCTCCTGTAACTGCTGCTGATGTGGTGGTGTTGAAGCTGTTCAGAGTATTTGGGGTGAAAATGCCCGCCTGTATTACAGAGTAGATGTTCTGAGGCCCGTAGTCTCAGTACAATAGTGACTGTAACACATGTACATTCATGCTCTATATGCAGCATTAATGAGATTCAGGTAGAGTCAGGTGATTTACAGATGCTGATCAGTGAACTACACCCAGAAATATTGATCAGGAATATTCTTAGTAGCTGAAGATTCACTGTTGCTCCAAATGAGGGACTGTTTCTTTAGTACTGCACAGTGTTCAGATTTAAAATAAGGAAATAATAAATATTATTAAATGTATTTCTGTTCAGTGTAAGTAGTAAATTCCTGCTAAGCCACATAATGATATTAATCTGATTCATTAAAGAATGAGTTTCTTGTAGATGGTAAAAAACGAGTTGAGCTTTATGAGAACATCTACAATGTGGAAGAAGAACGAACAGACAAGTGCTTTATGAAATTAGCCTAAAATGAAATGTGCGATATTAGTAAATCTAGTACGAGTCAAAATCTCAACCAGTATGATCTTTTTAATACTAATAACAAAAAATATATTAGCTGAGTTTATGAAAATAAGAGTTTTCATCAGGATCAGGATCAGGATCATATTCCCTAATCTAATACAGATTAGCTCTGGGAAGGCAGTTCCACACCTGCATTGCTGCGTTATAAACTGTATCTGATTAGAAATATTACTTTGTTCATTATAATGTATCTAATAAAGTAAATACAGATCATTTTCATTATCTAGAACATGAGAAGTGAACTCTCGGTGTAGCTCAGATAGAGAAGAGGCTGTAGATGTGTCTCTGTGGACGTTTAATCCAGCAGTGATGAATATGTACAGCAGTTCTCCTACAGCGTGTTCATGTCAAGTCAGCCGTGTGGATAACTAGGTATGACCAGCTGTGTTACAGCCAGTAGTCTCAGACTGCAGGTAATGGTGGTCCTGATCAACCAGAGCCCTTACATTATTAACCAGCCTCTGTTTAATCTAGATTACAGACCATCCAAACAGAGAACGTCCCAATAGGCTGTGATGTCGGGGGCAGCAGGTATTAACTGCTTAAAGGCAGCACAGGAAAACAGAGTATCCAGCCTCTCAAGATGAAGCTCGTAACTGCTCACACTCAAACACTCTCACAGCGACAACTCAGCATACTGGTGTTTACAGACCTGCTGCACTGCTGCCCAGTGTGATCGTGAGGACATCGTAAATTACTGCTCGATTCAGAACATTTATTTAAACCCACCAAACTTCACCCCCGTAACCCAACATTACTCTCATTAGATCAGAACTCAGACATGCAGTGTGCGGTATTAGAAATGAAGAGTGTAAATATCTGATATTAATACTGATACTTAATATTTAATATTAATACTGATAATTACTTTAGAGTAAAACTTCTGGAGGTCAGAACCTCCGCGGTTCACTGCTGCTGTTAAAGCCTGGATCTTATTTCTCCCCTGCTGGTCAGAACGAGTAATGAAGAACCACTGTATTGCCAAAAGTATGTGGACACCTGACCATCACACCTATATGAGCTTGTTAAACATCCTACCCCGGAACCACAGACATGAATATGGAGCTGCGCTGTTTATACTTCTGGGAAGCTTTCTACAAGATCCCGGAGTGTGTCTGTGGGAATCTGTGTCCATTCAGTCAAAAGAGTGTTAGTAGAGGTAAGACACTGATGTTGGACAGGAAGGTCTTGCTCCCTGTTGATGCTCCGGTTCATCCCAGTGGTGTTCAGAAGGGATGAGGTCAGGTCTCTGTGGAGGCCACTGGAGTTCCTCCACACCGAACTCATCAGACCATATAGCCGTATGTCCAACAGTCTACAGACACTCCTCCAGCATCTCCTCTCAAATCAAGGGTGTTAATGCAGAGTTTGTCCCCCTGGTTCTCCAGGAAGGCTTTACAGTAGATGTTATAACATTACCAGCTGTGAGGATTTTATTGTATACAGACACAAGAGCATAAGTAAGCTCAAGCACTGATGTTAAATGATCAGTTCTGGATCACAAGAGGTTTCAGTGCTTCTCTACACCACACACCACAGAGGCATCAGTAAGGATTAGGCTGTACATTGGTGGTTATACAGATACATAATAATAATAATTATTATTATTATAATAATTCGGCCTGTTATGAAATATCATATTATATATCAGCACCAAAAGCAGAAAGTGTTTGATCATTAAAACACAGATGTCCACAAATGTCTAGTTCTGATGGAAGCTGTAAGTGTTTTAATGAAGTGAACAGTACTGATGGTACGTGAATGTTAAACTGTGTGTTTGGTCATGGTCTCTTCCTCTCGGTAGGTATGTGAGGTTGCATGTGTTCAAATAACCTGTTTCTCCAATAATATAATAACATTAATAATAATTATATTATATTATATTATATTATATTATATTATATTATATTATATTATATTATATTATATTATATTATATTATATTATATTATATTATATTTTTGGTGTTGTTATTGGAATCTTGTTAAAAAAGTGGTTCGAATGTGATTGTAGAGGTTTCACACTTCTTACACTAGAGGGAGACATACACTGGGAAATGACTCAGGAGAAACAGGAAGAGAGACAAAACCGAAAGTAAGTTTAAGATGAAGACGCCATCAGAGGATCCGGGGACATTCAAGAAGTAGAGGATTTGAGGCGGTAGGCTTTAAGATCATTAGTAATCTGGTATGTTGTAGATTATCTAGTAGTTTGACAGGTAAAGTTGTGTGGTTGTATCTGTTGTTGGTTCTTTAAGGTAATTCTGTGGTGGAGTACATTATAAACCGGCCTACAAGATGGCTGACTCTGAAACACTAAACTACACAGCAGACACAGCGTGTAAACACCATTATGTGAATGTGTGTACAGAAATACTGTAATTTAGCGCCGGGCAGGGTTTTGTACACGCTGGCTCTGTTTTTTACTTTGCCTTTTTTGTATTGTGACTTTCACAGCCTTTAATGCTGATATATTCACGTATAATGTATGTACAAATGTACGTATTTTGTATACAGACGAGAATTTATGTTTGCTGGTAAAAGGTTAACAAGCGTCCCGTGCGTTTAAGAGTCTTATGTTAGATGAATACATGGAAAACAAGTTTGGCTGAAGTCCTGAAGTTGTTCTTTTCTGTTCTGCCGCAGCAGAGACGTCGTTCCGCCGCCATAATTAATGTATTTAACCCTTGTGCAACGCGTTGAATTGGCTTCTTTAAATTATTTAACTAAAAGTGTTAAGGCCACTGAAACTCACCTTAACATGAAGAATATATCTCTAGATTATTAGTCCTTCAGATTACTTTAAAATGATCTTTAAATTTGAAATGTTTTTACTGTATACGAGGTCTTATTATCACCATTGCTGCTTTGTGGGCATGTGATGATGGCGTCACGAGGAGTGTAGTCCAGAGATAAGGAGGTGGAAGGGGAACCCAGAAGCGTGACAGCAGAATGTTTTTGGAAGATCTTTTTTTTTTATGTTTATGAGTTGTTAGTGGCTTGATTCAGATATATAACATACGGATCAGTAAATGAATTTAAATGTTTTTGACAAGACAGTGCAAAGAGGTTAACCTTTTCATCTGTTTATTAAAATGATCACTTCCAAACAGTTCATAACATGTTTAGTTGAAATAGGCTGTTCAAGTAAGTCACCCATTTCTAGTGCTTTTTACAAATATTGCACAGATGAAAACAGAAGCGGAGCCATCTATAGGTGGAATTTTACAAAATAAGATGGACAAGAAAATTAAAATAAGAACTTCAGCCTTGTAGACTGAAAGTTTGTTGCACTGAAAGCATCAATAAACATCAATTAAAAGGTTTTTTTTACTAAATTTGTTTTAAATTAAACAAAACGTGAAACATTATTTACATCAAATTAAAGTAAATGTAAAATGTATTGTGTGTGTGTGTTTGAGAGGGGGTGTATGTGAGTGTGTGTGTTTACTGTAGTGTTTGTAATGCATTTTGAAATTAAACAGTGGATTTGAAATGATTTATATGTGTCAAAGTGTCCAGAGGTCTTGAAGCATTTGCCCAGTGACAAGTCAGAATGTTGTTAAGGGTAAACACGTGTTCCCTCTTTTAAGAATTATATTTATGTTAAATTGAGTGATTTCACTATTTATCCTTCTGTATGAAGGAGATCTTTAGGACTTTCTTGCTGCTCTGCAGCACAAACACAGACATAAGAGTCTGCTACATTATTGTAATAGTAAACTTTTTATTGGCTGGAATCCAAAAACCTAGATTCCCTTGGAATAACCTGAATTTACTTGTAATCCATTCTAAATTCATCAGGTATTACATCATGCTGTACTGACATTAGGTTGATTATACCCCCTGATCCAGTTTCCTGTTCATGCTTTAGCTGTGAAACTCCTCACAGGGATCAGAGAGCAGTGTGTCCAGTGTTCTGATGTGTCTGTGAAGACTAAAGACCCCATGATGGATCCCCATCACTTCAGCGGTGGAGGAGAAACCTCTGAGTCAAAGTGAGTTACACTCTATTACTAATTTTAAGGAAACTGCAGACATTAGCAGCTGTCTGATCTCACGGCCTTCTAAGCCATGTTATGGTTTAAGAATCATCTTTATTCCCATTTCTGCGCTACTTTTAACACTAGTTACATTCAGTTATGGTGACGTGGAACTGCCACAAACTTCAAAAACATAATTTACGTGATGACCAGATGATAAGATTGCTTTAAACTGCTCTATTAAAACACTTGAGACTGTTCCTTCTAAAAGGAAATGTCTGCCATAGATGTGTTTTCAAGTTAGATTTGATCTAACTGGCTTATTAAAATATGAAATGTATATACCACTTGTTCTCGTGAGACTGTAAAAGCTTCTTTTGGGGAGCCTGTGGAAACTTTGTCTGATGGCCACATTAATAGCAGGTCCTTGTATAAGTGATGGGTTATGGGCTCACTCACATTTGGTAAATGGAGCTGAGAGCTATTTGTACTTCTAGCTAATTTCATTCTTATGTGTTATGTATATTTATCTTTGTTGGATGCATTAATTTAAAAGCAGCGTGCTGGATAAGGTGCTGGAGGAACACCAGTGATTGGTTGTCTGATGTAGCTTTCTTCTAATATCCATATTAAACACTTTTCCTTGTTTGTCCACATCACATTTCCAGACAACAGACATACAGAGTAGAATCTCCAGAGCCCAGCTGTGTGTCTATGAAGAGCAGCAACTCAATGTATCAGCCTCCTGTATTCAGTAATAAGAGATCCAGTACTGACCTGAGGTGAGACACTAACGCAACGCTGAAGTGTAGTTTCAGCAGAATGTCCTTTTCAACCTATCCCTTTAAATCCTCTTGCTCTTGTTTATGTTGGACATACGTCAACTGTCTAAATGCCAGTGAGGATTTCATTGTTTACCTTTATGATCAGCTAGTATGTCTGGTTCTACTGCCACCATGATGTAGCTGAGGTGAAGTAGAGCAAAGTGTGAGGAAAAAAAAATTTAAACCTCCATAATGACTAGCATGATAAACAAGCTAATGAAGAACTCGTGAATAATCAAAAAGATGGTGGAGAGTAAGGAATAAATAAAAAAGTATGGAAGACATAATAATAATTTGTGTGGATAGGTTACAATTAATTTTTCTTAATTAGTTCCCAAGATTAACACTTATTTAGATTATTACTCGTTTTTCCTAATAGTGTGCACATTTTCATTTTAAACAAGCGCGTGTTGTGTACAATCCGACCAACAGTTCCCTAAAAGTTTCTGACAGGTTTAATGTGTTTAGATTTGTGATCATGTATAGAGATGCTCATTGGGGCTTATTTAGATTAGGGTTTGTGTTATGAGTGTCATAAGAACATTCCAGCTTCTCTTCTACATGTGCATTGCAGCTGGATGATCATGTAGAAATGCTGCTGCTGTAGCTTTCATAAACTATAACCTCAGCCTACGCTAAACTGCACTATGAATATTATATTCAAAGCCACAGAGCAGGATTTCTACATGATTATCCAGCTGTAATGCACATGTAGAAATGTATGAATGTCACACAATCATACAAGAAAATGAAATAAGTGTAAATGAACACTCACCAAAAAATAGTTGCTCCCAGAAGGAATCAACCGACAAAAATGAAACTTGATGAGTAGGTTTGACATGAGGTTTGACATCACTTTACAAACTAAGTATTCCTTAGAGAAGGGTTCGAAAGCAATTTGAGCAGCTGGAAAAGTTTGAGAGGGGACGCATCATAGGGCTTCTGGGAGCTGGATGGTCTTATCTACATGTTGTGTGCCATACTGGTTGTGCGGATACTCCCATAGGTCACTGTTGGCAGCAATGGATAGAAGTCGTCACGCACCAGCAACTTGTCATAAAGCGGGAATTAATCTATGTGACATTTACTGACTGTTGTTACTGATTATCATCCTTGATGTGCAAGAAAAGCTATAATCTCCTCACAACACTCACAACACAAACCTAAATCTAAACTACACAAGTGCATTTCCTGAAGAAGATCCAGAGTGATTGCTCAGCTTAAGCTTGTTGCTAGCCATTTGCTGTGGTGTCACTAAAAATCAATGAGAATCCATGGGAGGAAGGAGGGATAAATAAATGACACATGAGTGCGGGTCCGGTTTTATGTATGTCCCTGTGACCGTGTATGTTTCTTTTCCCATCACTGGGAGTGTTCCTGTTTCTGTTGTTCTGTCAGTACCCGTTCCTGATAACATCTCAGACCCTGTCCCCGGTACCATTTCTGTTCCTGTCCCCTTTGTGACAAGTACCTGACTGATTAGATTTATAGGAATTAGAGTTTTTAGAGATTAGTTTTTTTGGAGAAGCTGTCTTGTGCATATTTATTTTACAATTCAGCTGTTTTTTCTTTGTTTCAGTTGTGTATCTATGAGGAGCAGCACCTCAATGTATCAGCCTCCTGTATTCAGTAATGAAAGATCCAGTACTGAGCTGAGGTGAGACACTAACACAACATGGTAGTGGCTTTCAGCAGAATGTCTCCTAGAACCAATCCCTTTAAATTTCCATGCACTTTGACAAACAGAACCAGCTTTCTGATGTAGCTACATCCACATTACTATCTATATTAACTCTTTCTCTATTTATCTATACAACATTTCCAGGCTAGGGACATTCAGAGTAGAACCTCCAGAGCCCAGCTGTGTGTCTATGAAGAGCAACAACTCCATGTATCAGCCTCCTGTATTCAGTAATGAGTAGAGAGTTTGTGAACTTAGAGAGCGCCATACAGCAGTTCCCAGTATCGTTAAGCGATGTGTGGACATGTGGACTGTTATGGTGTAACTGTAATGGAATTGTGCTTAAACAGCACAAATAGGCATTTTGAGTCAGTAAAGATAAATAAAACTTTCCACAGTCACTAAAACTGTCCTGTAAAAAGTCAGTTTGTCTTCTGATTAGTCATATAAGGAGCTGGATAATTGATCAGGACTAGTGCAGTGTAGTGCAAAGACAAATAGACAAAAACAATGTGTGTAAACAGTACAGTACGTGTACAGGAGATGTGCAAAGAGTAAGAGCAGTATCGGCTCAGTATGTGGTTGTAAACAGTATAGATATATAAAGTGTACAGTGCAGGTGGGAGAATAGCTGCTTAATGTTCAGGTAACAGCCAAATTGCCTAGCACAGATGTTCAGTAGATAAATAAATAAAGATAAATAAACACACAGCTGGATGTTCAAGTATACAGGTTAAAGTTAAAGTGCGGTGCAAACAGTCCTGTGAGGTAGTGGAACCCAGTGTGTGCTGAGAGATCCTGGCTAGAAATCAGTAGCAGTCTTTAGTGGTGTAGTCGTCTTCTGGTAGCAGTCTTTAGTGGTGTAGTCATGTTCTGGTAGGTGCTGCTGGTGTGACCAGTTTGACAGCTCTAGGGTAAAAGCTGTTCCTGAACCTGGTGGTTCTGGCTCGGATGTTCCAATACCTCTTTCTGGAGGGCAGAGGTTGGAACAGGGGATGACTGGGGTGTGGGAGGTCTGAGGATATGTTGACTGGTTTTCTTAGACGTCTCTTGTCGTAGATGTCCTGTATGGGTGGGAGGGCAGATGCAGTGATGCGCTCAGCAGCGGTGGCACTACCATACCATACAGTGATGCAGCTTGTCAGGATGCTCTCCACGGTGGATCTATAGTTGCAGAGGAGCTGCTGTGACAGGTTGACTCTCCTCAGCCTTCTTAGAAAGTGGAGGCGTTGTTGGGCCTTCTTGACAATGTGTGACATGTTAAGAATCCAAGTAGTATACTCAGCTAAATGGACACCAAGGAACTTGAAGCTGCTTACTCTTCCCACCAGCGTGCCTCCAATGTTCAGTGGTGTGTGCGTTCTGTACCTCCTCCTGAAATCAATGATCAGCTCTTTGGTTTTGCTGACATTGAGGGAGAGGTTGGTGGCGGCACACCATTTTGTGAGGAGCTTGACCTCCTCTCTGTATGGGCCCTCGTCATCTTTGGTGATGTTGCCGATTATTGTTGTGTCATCTGCAAATTGATGATGGTGTTGGAACTGTGGGTTGCGATGCAGTGGGTGTATAGAGTGTTCAACAATGGGGAAAGAACAATGCCTCGGGGACACCCTGTGCTGAGTGTGAGTGAGGGTGAGGTGTGTTCACCCATCCTAACACACTGTGGTCTGCAGGTGAGGAAGTCCATGATCCACCTGCACAATGTGTTGCTTATTCCCAAAGTGCTTAGCTTGTGGATGAGTCTGGAAGGGACGATTGTGTTGAAGGTGGAGCTGAAGTCGATAAACAGCATCCTCACATATGAGTTAGAGAGGATGCTGTTTATCAACTTCAGCTCCACCTTCAACACTTCAACACAAAAACTTTCCACAGCCACTAGTCTTGTAAAAAGTCAGTTTGTCATCTGATTAGTCATTTAAGGAGCTGGATAATTGATCAGGACTACAACATGACTGCTCCCCTTTAAGTTCACATTAGTGTTGACACTATATCTTCAGTTCATTTCAGTGAAAACACCTTTAATTCTGGAAACCAGTGGACGTGTTGTTTGCACAAACAGAAGCAGCTTCCTGATGTAGCTACATCCACATTTATATCCATATTTAACTCTTCCTCTATTTACCTATACAGCACTTCCAGACTACAGACATTCAGAGTAGAACCTCCAGAGCCCAGCTGTTTATCTATGAAGAGCAACAACTCAATGAATCAGCCTCCAGTATTCAGTAATGAAACAACCAGTACCGACCCGAGGTGAGAGACTAACACAACATGGTAGTAAGTTTCAGCAGGACGTCTCCCGAGAAGCTTCCTTTTTGATCTTATTGCACTCAAACCACATCTCTATTTAAGGCCAGTATCCAAAGCATTATTTACTTACATGCCCACCTAATAATATCCATATATCCATACTAAACACTTTCCTTGTTTGCCTACATCACATTTTCAGACTGCAGACATACAGATTAGAACCTCCAGAGCCCAGCTGTGTGTCTATGAAGAGTAACAACTCAATGTATCAACCTCCTGTATTCAGTAATGTAAGAACCACCGCTGACCTGAGGTGAGACACAACACGGGACGTTGCTATTTCTTTGCACCTGATGTACCTATTAAAGTTTATTATCAGCATAAAATTTGAGTGAAAAGTAGAGTATATATATTTTTGGCACAAGTTTCAGAAATTCTTACTATTCAGTATGTTCTTCCATTGCTTACTTGGCAGCATGCACTTAAACTCTACATGTTTGTGCAAATATCTCTTCTGAGTAGATCAGACCCATTTTAGCTGTGCTTTTGTTTTCCTTTCCAGGCTTAAATAAAACAATCCCAGATTTTCCCAGTGGTCTCAAACTATGAAGCCCACTGTGTTTATTTTTAGGTCAGATTTGACCTATGTGTATAAAATGTATATAATGTAATGTATATGTATGTATAATGTATAGTATGTATAGACCACTTGTTCTCGTGAGACTGTGAAGGTTTCTTTTGGGGAACTTCTGATGTCAATGTTAATAACCAGTCCTAAGTTATGGGCTCGCTCACATTTGTAAATAATAATGCTAATGGAGGAGGGGAGAAGGTGGAAGTGGCCTGGGAAAGTCTAACACAGTGGAACACAGTGTTCAGTGAAACTTCAGTTTATAGGTGGTTAAGTAAGCTCTAAAAATAAGTTAGTAAACTCCGGAAAGGGTGAGTAAGTGACATTTTGTAATTATGGAGATATCTAAATGCCATTTATATTCAACCACGCTCCACCACTGACTGCAGTGAAATATGATTGTGTTTTCTCGTGAGAATGGAGATGAGCTACTATTTTGTATCGAGCAGCTTTGTGGGTTTGCTTTTGTCTGTAATTCATATTTGTCATATCTGACCTGAAATTGATGATTGTAACCAGTTGAGTGATGATGCTGTCTTCTAAAATCCATATTACAGTTTATTTCTTGTTTCACATTTCCAGACAGCAGAGATGCAGGATAGACCCTCCAGAGCCCAGCTGCTTATCTATGAAGAGTAACAACTCGATGTATCAGCCTCCTGTTTTCAGTAATGAAAGACCCAGTACTGACCTGAGGTGAGACACAGAGACAGCTTACAGTACATTTCAGAGGAATGCCTCCTAGAACCTTTAAATGTTCTTGCACTTGGAAATGTTTTCACTTCTGGCAGTGATAATGGCATTGTTTACTTGAATGATCAGCTGGTGTGTCAGGTTGTACTGTGACCATGATATCAGTAATGTAAAACAAAGTGTGAGGAAAAGTATATTTAAACCTTTACAATGACTAGCATGATAAACAAGCCGATGAAGAACTCGTGAATAAACTAAAAGAGTGCAGTACAGCAGTTCCCAGCAACTTGAAAGCTTATTTGAATAACATGCATGTTAACCTGTTAAGCATGTGCTAGGGTAGATTAGGAACATGGCGAAGAGTGGCAACACCGCACCGATTGGCAAATGGAAGACACAGCCTACATTTAAAGGTGTTTAATTGGCTGATTCTGCCTGTCACAGTTCAACAATCGGCTGATCACAAATTATCTGGAAAAAACTTGTCATGATGTCGGTAGGACCAGAATGGGTTTAGGGGCTTATTCACTGGAGGTCTAATAACATAAGCACTGCCCCCTCTCCACTGTATTTACTATACTTAACATTAAGTTTGTAAATATTTTTTTCAAACTGATACAAACTAATTTTCACACCAAAAGTGACTCATCACAAAATGAATTTAAAGTTTCTAATATGCTTAAGTTCATATAGTTTTCAATAATACTTTTCTAACTGTGCTATTAATTCCAGTACAACTACCTCAGTGACTAATAATAATAATAACAATAATAATAATGATAACAAAAACATTAACTTAACTGCTTTGATCACTTGACTCGCTCTCTCTGTCTCTTTTTAAGGCCAATATGTGATACCTGTGCTAGCATCATGAAGGCAATAACCACAAATCTAGATAGAAAAAAGTGCCTTTTGTTTCTTTCACTGTACATGTATCAAATCCAGTCACATCAAGTGGCTTTTATTGTCTTTCCATTCATGTACAAGTATACAGTGGAGTGATCAATCAGTCAATCAATCAATTTAATTATTATATTACATGTATGAAATATAATGTACTAATATACACATAGTGCCAATGTATGTTTTCTGCAATAAATTGACATAGATGCATCACCAATATTTTCTAGCAAGCAATCTTCCATATCAAGCAATTTTATAAAGGTTGCTTATCTATTTGCAGCATATATCTTTTAAATTTATATGGTAACATTATCAGACCATTATCAGACCAGAGTTTTTTGCAATCACTGAGTTTGCTGCAAGGTTTCAATTGGGGCTTCTTAGTGTAACTATGAGATGTCTGAAGAACATGAACCAGAACGGTGAGACACAACAAAATTAATGTGCGAGACTCTTCGTTGTCAGAAACAGCAATGTGTCTTGTTGCATGGACAACAACATTTTAGTTTCCTTGTCCTCTTTTAGTTACATATTCAATATATTTATATTATCTTTATTATATATTCTTATATATTCTTCCTAACGCCCTCCTGGAAACAGTTTGCCCAAGCTTAGGTCATGACAGTTTATATGGCCTTTCTGTCATACTCCTTAGGGAGATTTTGCTTTCAGAGATACATGATTTGAGGCCCCAGTGGTATGAGATCATTCTTAAGTTTGTTTTAGACTGCTTTTGTGCTAATCATATTTTCATGATGTATCTTAAAACAGGCACTGGCTGAATTCGATTAGAGTAAGAAGAGTTATACGTTAATTCAGAAGATTTAAATTGGGCACTAGTTGAATTCATTTAGAGTATGGACCGTTATACATTGATTTAGAAGACTCAGAGTGGGCACTGGTTTGATTAATTTAGTATAAGAGCAGTTGTACATTAATGCAGAAGACTCAGAGTGGGCACTGGGTGGGCACTGGTTTGATTCATTCTGGTCATTTAATGGAAATAAACTTTTAATCTACACAATATTTGTGTTTTTGTATTTTTCATTACAAATGAGTGAAATACTTCTTCACTGTCAGTCTGTGTTCGGTTTCAGCTGACTGACAGTAATATGATGAATGTACAATAGGTTGAAGATAATGTCAGTAAATAGTGGTTTAACTTGCTTTTTAAATGAGCAACAACAGACTGTTTTCATATATACATGCTTTTTTTTGGATAATCAGCTCTCAGGATTACAGGATGATTTACACCACACACATATACACTATATCAAGATTTGTCAGTAAAATATTGCCACTAAATATCTTTAAATGTATGTTTACTTTCTGACTTGCCCACATCTTTCCTTTTTCACTCTCTCTCTCTCTCCCTCTCTCTCCCTCTCTCAGCTTTGCCAGTAACACATTACTCCAGGATCAGTCCAGGTGTGGGGTGTGTGAGCAGATTCAGACAGATCCAGTCTCCATCAACTGTGGACACACTTTCTGTAGACAGTGCATCAACAGCTACTGGGACCAGTCTGCTCAGTCAGGAGACTTTGCCTGTCCCCTCTGCAGAAAGAGGTCTAAGACACGTCCTGTTCTGTATCCACACATAGAGGAGTCCATGATGCAGGACTACTGCACACCAGTGGATGATGTTCTGCACAGAGTCGTACAGAGACACAAAACCAGCATGAAGAACAGATTTGAGAGCTTATTTGAGGGATTTAAAACCCATCAGAATAAAACGCTTCTGAACAGGATTTACACTCAGCTCTACATCATAGAGGGAGAGAGTGAAGGAGTGAATGAAGAACATGAAGTTTTACAGATTGAAAAGAAACTCTGGAACCAACACTGGCAGGATACACCGATTAACTGCTTAGATATCTTTAAACCTGTACAGTGCACTGTAGAAGAAATGGAAGAAGACAACATTAGAGCTTTAATAACTGAAGATGACAGACATGAAGAAAGAACAGAAGATAACAGTCCACAAGTACAAAAGCTCAGGTCTGTGATGACTAAAGGCATTGCTGGAATTGGAAAAACAGTCTCTGTGCAGAAGTTCATTCTGGAATTGGAAAAACAGTCTCTGTGCAGAAGTTCATTCTGGACTGGGCTGAAGGAAAAGCCAATCAGGATGTAGATTTGATGTTTGTGTTTCAGTTTCGGGAGCTGAACCTGATTAAAGATCACCAGTACAGTCTTCAAGGACTTTTGTGTGGCTTCCATCCTGAGCTCAGAGGTCTGGACACAAAGACATATGATGAGTGTAAGATGGTGTTCATATTTGATGGTCTGGATGAGAGCAGAATTCCACTGAACTTTTTACAGTGTGAGAAAGTAACTGACATAACCAAAGTGTCATCAGTGGACCTGCTAATGACAAACCTCATCAAAGGAGAGCTTCTTCCCTCAGCACTCATCTGGATCACCTCCCGACCAGCAGCAGCCAATCAGATCCCCTCTCAGTACATCAACCGTGTGACAGAAATTCAGGGTTTCAATGACCCACAGAAGGAGGAATACTTCAGGAAGAGAATCAGTGACCAAGACCAAGCCCACAGTGTCATCTCACACATTAAGAAAACAAGGAGCCTCCACATCATGTGCCACATTCCAGTCTTCTGTTGGATCTCAGCCACTGTGCTTCAGCATATAATGAAACAAGGTCATACAGAAATCCCTAAAACTCTGACTGCAATGTATTCACACTTCCTGTGGACTCAGACCATCATGAGGAGTGAGAAGTATGAGGACAGAGGTGAGAGAAGTCCAAAGGATCTCTCGGGATCCAACAGACAGATTCTTCTGAAACTGGCTGAACTGGCTTTCAAACAGCTGATGAAGGGCAATGTGATGTTCTATGAAGAGGACCTGAGAGAGTGCGGCATTGATGTCACTGAGGCCTCAGTGTACTCTGGTATTTGTACTGAGATCTTCAGAGAAGAATCTGTGCTTCACCAGAGGAAGGTCTACTGCTTTGTACATCTTAGCTTTCAGGAGTTCCTGGCTGCTCTCTATGTGTTTCACTGCCATGTGAGCAAGAACATGGAGGAGCTGCAGTGTTTCAAGATACGGAAAACAAAGAGGTCTGAGAGTGTTCCATTGGAGGAGCTGCTGAGGGCAGCTATATGTAAAGCCTTAAAGAGTGAGAATGGAAACCTGGATCTGTTTGTTCGTTTTCTGCTGGGCATTTCACTGGAGTCCAATCAGCAGCTCTTAAAAGACCTTCTGACACAAACAGTGAGGAGCTCAGAGAGCATCAAGAAAACAGTCCAGTACATCAATCGCTTAATACCAACGAAAAATCATTCCTCAGAGAAATCCATCAACCTGTTCCTCTGTCTCACTGAAATGAATGATCAGTCTTTATCTAGAAAAATTAAGGAATATCTCAAATCCGATAAAAGCTCAAAAAAGAAACTCTCTACTGGAGAGTGTTTAGCTCTAGCCTACATGCTTGTGACCTCAGAGGAGGTGCTGGATGAGCTGAACCTGAGGAATTACAGCACTACCAAGATGGGTTATCTGAGATTGATTCCAGCTGTGAGCAACTGCAGAAAGGCCATGTGAGTGTTATATTTAACTGTTGTCTTTTAATAGTTGAATATTGATGAGAGCCACAAATAGCCCAACCTATTTTGTATTTATGAAGAGTAGACAAACTAACAAGTTGTGCATGCACATTAAAATGAACCTAGCAAACAGCAACTTGGTGGTAATATGTGAGGGATGTTCAGTGTGGGTGTGCTATGAAGCACACATAAAATTTTTTTTGTGATTTTCATTCTAAGGGTAAGAGCCAGTTTACGTTTTGTCATCAAACCCTGCAGTGGTGTCATGCCAGACTGTCATGGAGTTACTAGAATGAGTGGCTCATCTTCATTGACGAGTCCGGCTTTTGTCTTGGTGGAGACAACCAATAAGGGGTGTGGAGGCACCGTGGTCAGCACCAAGACGAATGATTTGTTGTTCCACATAACATGTCCAGAAAGCCTGATGTCACTCCACCTCCACCCCTAACACACCATCTACAGGAACTGTGTGAGAATATTTAAGATGCATGGGATGGATTATCACAGGACACTGTTAGGAAACTTGTCGACATCTGGCATGTTGCTTTAGCAAATATGACGTCCTGACACTATACTGAGAGACTCTAATTCTGTATGTGGAGCTCACCAAGTATTTCCCATAATGCACTTTTAACATTTCTTTTTTGTTTTTACACTCCTGTTGTTCAATAACTCTGTAATGTTATTGAACAACAGGTCGGTATATAAGTTGGTATATTTAGTAAATGGAGGCCATATAAAACACCTTTGATTTGTCATTTATGATTACATTTTGAATTATACTATAATTATAGTTTTATGTCACCAATAACATACTTTTTCCACAAGCACAGATGTGTTTGCCTAAATGTACAGACTTTAAATTTCACACACACAGTGGTTATATGGTTTACATTAGTGAGTGTCATAATCTTTGTGGGACATTTTCATTTGGGTGCTAGTAAAGGAACTACATACAGTATGGATAAAACACTTGCACAATGCTGTGTTTTTAGAATACTAAAGAAAATTGTGATTGAGGATTTTTTAGGTATAACAATATACAAATTGCTATTTACTACATAATTCCTGATTCCTGTAAGCCTGAATTCCACATTCTTTTTTTTAAGGTATACTGTATTCACTTTCCTTACAGACTAGCTGGCTGTCAACTCACCAGGAATTCCTGTGAAACGCTTTGTGCTGCTCTGAGGTCAACAAACTCGGTCCTGAAAGAACTGGACCTTAGTAACACTGGCCTGCAGGACTCAGAAATAAACCTGCTGTCTGCTGCACTTAAGAGTTCAAACTGTAAACTGGAGGTACTCAGGTAAATTTCCTGTAAATTCATTCCTGAACGGTAAAGTTAAACTCTGAAGAAATAGTCAACTGAGTACTTCAAATTGTTGTTATAAAAGAAAAAAAGCACTTGTAATTTTCATGACAAATGAACAGGGCCATTGCCTGGCCTGAGCATCTCGACCTGTAGCCTCCAATATTTTAACTAGCTCCAAAACTTATAACATTAGCAAAAGACACATTTCACCCCAGCTCGTTTACACATCAGTCTAATCATTAATGGTTAAGAACTGTGGACTCTAGCAACCAACTTGGGGGTGCATTCGAGCTTGGGCATGGTCCCTAAACAGTAGCAGCCCTATAGTCCATTTGTAGGACATTTCCCTTTGGGTTCTAGTAACAAAACTACAAAAAGTAGGAAAAAAACACAGTCCTGTACAAAATGTGAGGGATGTGGGAATTTCTTTTTTGGATTTTTAGATGTAGCCGTGTGATAAGATGCACACAGCACACAACACACTGCACTGAACTATGGGGTTCTTTGATATGCTAGTGGCTATGCTTAGATTGTCACTTTAACATGTGCATGTCCAGTAGAAAACAAAGAAGAAATAAATAAATGAATATGCAAATACAGCAGTGGAAAGTAAACACGACTACAAAAAAAGTGACTACAAAAAACAGAACAGATAAAAAAAAAACAAGAAATAACTCATACCTCATATACTTTAGAGACTCCCTTCCTCAGTTGACCATGGCATTTAACTGCACACATGTAGCTCTATTTAAAACAAAAGATTTATATTTCTGTACTGTAACCAGTACAGCCATATAGTGAAATAATTAGGACCTGCATGAAATGGCAGACAAACTGAGTGGAAACTGATAAAGAAACATCCACAAAGCACATGTGTTTAAACAGAAAATACATCCATCCTCACTGCACAAGAGCAGTTTACATTCATCGTACATGTGTATCACACTAAACAGGTGAAGGGTGGAATCACTGGATTCGCCTCTCAGAAACACATTCACCCTGGCTGTGTCACACTGAACAGCGTGAAGGCACACCCAATCAAATGACGAAAAAGGACACTCCTAACAAATAAACAATGTGGATCTTGGACCAAAACACACTTTTTTTTTCATTCTTTTTCATTTTTTTTAATGCTCTTATTATAAGTAATGAATTATTAAAAACAGCAGTCATAAAATGTTTGTTCACACAAGCACAGATTTGTACCCTCATGTACAGCGTTATACTGCTTATATGTCCTGTATTGTACTAATGCATAGATATAATGATTTATGGAAAGTAAGTTTTGTTTTATTTCAACTGAACAGAGTGCACATATCACTGATAATATTCAGACAGAACTAATAAGCAGACTGACCCAGCCATTTATGCTTTTCTCAGCAATGTATATAATAAACACTCATCTAATATAGAAAAGTGCCGGTTTCTACATCTAATAATTCCTGATTAATGTGATTCTGAATTCCTCTGAATTTCTGAATTTATTATTCATTCTGTTTTAAAGAACATGGAAGCTCTTCTAATATATTAGACTGCTATTTTCTACACAGATCTAATTTCTTAGATCCTGATTTCCATATTCTCTGTTTTTGTCTTGTAGACTAACTGGATGTAAACTTACCATGAATTTCTGTGAAACGATCTGTGCTGCTCTGAAATCAGCAAACTCACCCCTGAAAGAACTGGACCTTAGTTACACTGGCCTGCAGGACTCAGAAATAAACCTGCTGTCTGCTGCACTGAAGAGTTCAAACTGTAAACTGGAGGTACTCAGGTGAGTTTCCTGTAAATTCATTCCTGAACGGTAAAGTTAAACTCTGAAGAAATAGTCAACTGAGTACTTCAAATTGTTGTTATAAAAGAAAAAAAGCACTTGTAATTTTCATGACAAATGAACAGGGCCATTGCCTGGCCTGAGCATCTCGACCTGTAGCCTCCAATATTTTAACTAGCTCCAAAACTTATAACATTAGCAAAAGACACATTTCACCCCAGCTCGTTTACACATCAGTCTAATCATTAATGGTTAAGAACTGTGGACTCTAGCAACCAACTTGGGGGTGCATTCGAGCTTGGGCATGGTCCCTAAACAGTAGCAGCTCTATAGTCCATTTGTAGGACATTTCCCTTTGGGTTCTAGTAACAAAACTACAAAAAGTAGGAAAAAAACACAGTCCTGTACAAAATGTGAGGGATGTGGGAATTTCTTTTTTGGATTTTTAGATGTAGCCGTGTGATAAGATGCACACAGCACACAACACACTGCACAGAACTATGGGGTTCTTTGATATGCTAGTGGCTATGCTTAGATTGTCACTTTAACATGTGCATGTCCAGTAGAAAACAAAGAAGAAATAAATAAATGAATATGCAAATACAGCAGTGGAAAGTAAACACGACTACAAAAAAAGTGACTACAAAAAACAGAACAGATAAAAAAAAAACAAGAAATAACTCATACCTCATATACTTTAGAGACTCCCTTCCTCAGTTGACCATGGCATTTAACTGCACACATGTAGCTCTATTTAAAACAAAAGATTTATATTTCTGTACTGTAACCAGTACAGCCATATAGTGAAATAATTAGGACCTGCATGAAATGGCAGACAAACTGAGTGGAAACTGATAAAGAAACATCCACAAAGCACATGTGTTTAAACAGAAAATACATCCATCCTCACTGCACAAGAGCAGTTTACATTCATCGTACATGTGTATCACACTAAACAGGTGAAGGGTGGAATCACTGGATTCGCCTCTCAGAAACACATTCACCCTGGCTGTGTCACACTGAACAGCGTGAAGGCACACCCAATCAAATGACGAAAAAGGACACTCCTAACAAATAAACAATGTGGATCTTGGACCAAAACACACTTTTTTTTTCATTCTTTTTCATTTTTTTTAATGCTCTTATTATAAGTAATGAATTATTAAAAACAGCAGTTCATAAAATGTTTTGTTCACACAAGCACAGATTTGTACCCTCATGTACAGCGTTATACTGCTTATATGTCCTGTATTGTACTAATGCATAGATATAATGATTTATGGAAAGTAAGTTTTGTTTTATTTCAACTGAACAGAGTGCACATATCACTGATAATATTCAGACAGAACTAATAAGCAGACTGACCCAGCCATTTATGCTTTTCTCAGCAATGTATATAATAAACACTCATCTAATATAGAAAAGTGCCGGTTTCTACATCTAATAATTCCTGATTAATGTGATTCTGAATTCCTCTGAATTTCTGAATTTATTATTCATTCTGTTTTAAAGAACATGGAAGCTCTTCTAATATATTAGACTGCTATTTTCTACACAGATCTAATTTCTTAGATCCTGATTTCCATATTCTCTGTTTTTGTCTTGTAGACTAACTGGATGTAAACTTACCATGAATTTCTGTGAAACGATCTGTGCTGCTCTGAAATCAGCAAACTCACCCCTGAAAGAACTGGACCTTAGTTACACTGGCCTGCAGGACTCAGAAATAAACCTGCTGTCTGCTGCACTGAAGAGTTCAAACTGTAAACTGGAGGTACTCGGGTGAGTTTTCTGTAAATTAATTCCTGAATGGTAAAGTTAAGCTGTGAAGGTATAATAAACTGTCCACTTAAATGTGCACTTCTCATTATTTGGGAATGAAATATTTTAGACTTGATGTAAACAAAACATACAGTTTCTTCTGTATTCACACAGAGTATTTTAACATTCGTTTTCTCAATATAAGGACTTAAAAACAAGCTGAAGCTTTTGTAGCTCGCCGCTCTGACTAGCAAGTATTCAGTTCCTTTATAGAACAGACCAGTGCCATGACTCTCTTGTGTGTCCTTTACAAACATGGAGATATCCTGACCGCTGTGGTAAGGAATTCATGCAGAACTGAAATGCAGTCACTACAGTAGAGTAATGTTATACACACTGCATTGCTTAAATATAAGCTGTGAAGGTGTAGTAAACTCCAGCTCATTTGTATATCATTCTAATTCATGGCTACTAACTATTTGTGACACCACAAATGTCTCTAGTTTTCCCAAAGTGTGTATTTAAATCAATCTATGTACATTTATTTCCAACAATTTACACCAGACACATGCATTCATTAAGTGTACTTCATCAATGTACTACAGTCTCTTAACAAGAGCCTCTGTAAACAGTATAATATGTGACTCTCACCAGTTTGGTGCTCTGAGTCCAGTGTTTTAGCTCCACCAGACAAGTCAAGGGGCTCCACAAGTCCCAGTAAGTCTCTTGTCCTTAAATGCTTAATGTGGTCCATCAGTGTAGCTCCATTCCTGTAGCTCCATGCTTGGATTTCCTTTCAGTTGGATTTTTTGAGTTTCAGTCTATCAGTATCTTTAGTCTATCAATATGCCACAACTGGATAAAATCTTTTTTTCAGGTTAAGAACTTGGACATCACAAGATCAATCAATCAGAACTTGGACATCACTCACAGGATGCCAAGATGTGTCACAATCTTTACAATATTTTTCTATCTGAGTAAGGGAACTATGAAGAGGCACCGTGCTGTTATTATTACATTCCTGCAAAAAAAAATTATATAGGTTTCTGAAAGCTAAAATTGTAGTTTGGAAGTGAGTCAAGAAGTATTTATTTGCTTGTTATAGAAGCAAAGAAAGTGGAACTTGATTTTTTAAAAATGATAAATAATATAAACCAATAATAATATACAGCAGATAAAGCAGGTGACACAGGCAGGATGCATGATGAGTTGTGTTTATTAAGTCAAATTCATAAGTGGGAGTTAACGTGCAGTGGAACAGCAATACAGACCAGACAAAAACTCGAAAACACAAATGGATAAATACTGTCTTATCTCTCTCTATGCTCCTGTAAGTACACTGTGTCCAGAGTCACTCAGGCAGTTTCTTCCACTGTGGCTGGCTGTAATGTGCCCCTTACCCCCTGCCTGGTTACTGGAGTGAGAGGAAGAACAAGGAAAGTTTAGTTTTGGGTTAAAAGGCTATGTTAAAAAAGGAGTGCAAATATTAATGATAATATGCAGACAGAACTGATATTTAAACAGAACCAGTTATTTACACAGTTTACACTTTTTTAACAATGTATGTATATAATGAAAACACGTCTAATATATTAAATGGCTGTTTTCTACATACATCTCAACACCGCTGTTTCCTGTGAGCCTGAGTTCCACACTCTCTGTTTTACCTGTAATGTGTACTCTATGTTGTGTCTTGTAGACTAGCTGGTTGTAAACTCACCATGAACTTCCTGGAAACGGTCTGTGCTGCTCTGAAATCAGTAAACTCACCCCTGAAAGAACTGGACCTTAGTAACTCTGACCTGCAGGACTCAGGAGTGAAACAGCTCTCTGCTGGACTGAGGAGTTCGAACTGTAAGATGGAGATACTCAGGTGAGCTTTCTCTAAATCCATTCCTGAATGTGAAAGATAGGGCTGCCCTCTAGAAGTCGACGAAGTCGAATTGTCAGTTGGAGACCCTGAGAACCTTTAACTCAAATAACAACAGTGACTAAAGTTTACAAGAATGCATAAGAACTTTATGAATTTAAAATACATTTTAATAATAATGTTAAAAGGGGGAATAATGAATATATATTTAAGTTCTAGCTGGGCTATGACGCATGCCTGCTAAAAAATTAAATCCATGGGAGAACATGTGCTGGCGGAGCACCAGTTGACGGAAGCTAAAGCTGTGAAGCTGAGAAACACGGGTGGAACTATCTCTCAGAGAAAGCCCCTTTTGAAGAAGAGAATCCGAACAAATTAAAACTAACTCTGCTCGTCATGTAGGCAGACATCGAACACTGCTTCAAATGAGTGAGCTGACTTTCATTTTAGACATAATAGCTGTTGAAGGAGTTAAGGAGTCTGTTATTTTAGAACCTAAATTACAGATATTTTTATTTATTTGTCTACAGCTAACATTATTTTTATTTAAAGATAAGTACAGTCACTTAATATGTCATGCCAAGAAATAATTATTTCAGCATGGGTAATATAATAATTAAACTGTTTCAGGTCTACTATTCTTCTATTCACCTAAAAATTATTTAAATTTTGACTAATTTTATTTAGCAGTTCATTATTTATGAGACATGAAAGACGAAGGGTCATCCTACTGAAGAAGCTTTTAAAAGTGAAATTAAAAAGACTATAAGGCTTTCATCGCTAATCTTTAGCATAAATACGAGCTGCTGCCCAATGCTATATTCTGTAATTAAATCAGGCTCCAGTTCAGATCGTTCACCAAATGCCATGTCTCTTTTAGTTCAAAAATATGTTCCTGTGACTCTGTTGACTTTCTAATTGAGGAGGACATCAGAGCATATGCAAAACTGATTTACAGATTTAGTAGATAATGTACATGAAGAAAAAACATGAACGAATCGTCGGCCAGGACAACCCCAGTAAAAGGTTAACCTGTAAAGACATATTTCACTCTACACTCAGAATGCCCAGACCATTACTGTTAACAAACTGCTTGTAATTGTCATAATCAAGTTGCACAAAACCTCTTAATCTATTTAGACCATCACTAAACCAAAAGGTTATAATGTAATATGTAGTATTTAAAGTAACATGTGGAATAAGTGAAAGGTATCAGCAAATCTCATGAACTCAAACATCTAGATTTTGAGGATGGATTCACACATGGCATTGCTTTTCCATAGAAACACACTGAATTGTTCATTAAACGACCGCCTAACAGTACAAACAGGTATACATTTAATATAATAAATACAGTGGGGTGCGAAAGTTTGGGCAGTGTTGTTAATTTTCCTGATTTACCTTTATAAAGCATTGATTGTTTGGATAAAAAAAATCTGTTAAATATATCATATAGGGGACAAACACAATGATATTTGAGAAGTGAAATTAAGTTTATATGTTTAACAGAAAGTGTGCAATAATTGGTTAAACAAAAGTAGGCAGGTGCATAAATTTGGGCACTGTTGTCATTTTATTGATTTCAAAACCTTTAGAACTAATTATTGGAGCTTAAATTTGATTTGGTAAGTTCAGTGACCCTTGACCTCCATACACAGGTGACTCCAATTATGAGAAAGGGTATTTAAAGGGGGCAATTGTAAGTTTTTCTCCTCTTTGCATCTTCTCTGAAGAGTCGCAGCATCTTTCAAGAGATCTCAAAACAACTTTCAAATGACCTGAAAACAAAGATTGTTCACCCTCATGGTTTAGGGGAAGGATACAGAAAGCTATCTCAGAGATTTCAGCTTTCAGTCTCCACTGTGAGAAACATTGTGAGAAAATGGAAGACCACAGGCACAGTTCAAGTCAAGGCTCGAAGTGGAAGACCAAGAAAAATCTCGAATAAACAGAAGCGAAGGATGTTGAGAACAGTCAGAGTCAACCCACAGACCAGCACCAAAGACCTACAACATGATCTTGCTGCTGATGGAGTCACTGTGCATTGTTCAACTATTCGGCACACTTTACACAAGGAGATGCTGTATGGGAAAGTGATGCAGAGGAAGCCTTTCCCCCGCCCACATCACAAACAGAGCCGCTTGAGGTATGCTAAAGCACATTTGGACAAGCCAGCTTAATTTTGGAATAAGGTGCTGTGTTATTTGGGCATAACAAGGGTCGTTATGAATGGAGGAAAATGAACACAGCACTCCAAGAAAAAATTTGGTGGTGGTTCCATCATGCTGTGGGGCTGTGTGGCCAGTACAGGGACTGGGAATCTTGTTAAAGTTGAGGGACGCATGGATTCCAATCAATATCAGCAGATTCTGGAGACCAATGTCCTGGAATCAGTGACAAAGCTGAAGCTGCGCTGGGGCTGGATCTTCCAACAAGACAACGACCCTAAACACTGCTCAAAATCTACTAATGCATTCATGCAGAGGAACAAGTACAACGTTCTGGAAAGGCCATCTCAGTCCCCAGACCTAAATATTATTGAAAATCTGTGGTGTCACTTAAAGAGAGCTATCCATGCTCGGAAACCATCAAACCTGAATGAACTAGAGATGTTTTGTAAAGAAGAATGGTCTAAAATACCTTCAACCACAATCCAGACTCTCATTAGAAGCTATCGGAAGCATTTAGAGGCTGTTATTTCTGCGAAAGGAGGATCTACTAAAGATTTTTTTTTTTGGTTCCCCATTTTTTATGCACCTGCCTACTTTTGTTTAGACAATTATTGCACACTTTCTGTAAATCATATAAACTTCATTTCACTTCTCAAATATACACTTGTGTTTGTCCGCTATATGATATATTTAACTTAATTTTTTATCCAAACAATCAATGCTTTATAAAGGTAAATCAGGAAAATTCACAACGCTGCCCAAACTTTTACACCCCACTGTATGTATGTATGTATGTGTGTGTATGTATATAGCCAGTAGCAGTACCGGCTCAGCAATATTATTAACTATTAACTTGTTGTATATCAGTGTGTGTGTAGAACTTTCAGGGTTCTACAGGTCATGGGTCAAACACCACTTGGAGTAGAGATCTTGGATACATCTGGTGACACTAGATAAGATCACACCCTCTTTTTTACCTTAAGGGGGTGGGTAAAAACAGTGTATAAACCCTGTGGGACAAGCCTCTGAGTTCAGACTGTGTTGGAATGAGTTTAGACTGGATGGTACTGGATGAGAGCTGTGTGTGCATAAATGTGCAAGGGGCACAGATACCAGCAGATAATGGCTGAATTACCATAATAAATGTGTCAGAATTTTATTTAAATCTCTGATCTCACAGCTGTACAACATTTGGTGCTTCAAATGTGCCAAAGCAAAATGCAATACAGTAACTGTATTTCAGTCTGACTAATAATGAATTCATGCCACAATCTGGCCAGCCACAGCCCTGTGGAGGAAACCAGGCAGAAGAAATTGCTTGTAGCAGCAACTTCATCAAGAGACAATGTGCTTTTCCAACAAAGTGAAAGAGGAAATAGTCTAGTAGGAGAAAAGGTACACAGGAAATATAATGAGTCATCCAACAAACTATAAAAACACAAACCTTACTTAAATCTGTAAAATATCTCAGATTTCAAATAGAAAATTTAAAGTTTTTGTGTAAAGAAATAGAAAGTCAAACAAAATAAATTTTTACATTTTACAGTAGCTTCTTCTTCTTCTTCTTCTTCTTCTTCTTCTTATTATTATTATTATTATTATTATTATTATTATTATTGTTGTTGTTGTTGTTGTTGTTGTTGTTGTTGTTTTAAATCAAATCACAAACTCACAAAACCAATTAAAAGTATTATTGATTTTTTTTTAAACTATGCACAGCTGGCTAGAACTGGTTGAAGTGTTGCTTTAACGAGGCACAAACACCTGCCCCACTCCTAATAAGCCTATGATTTTGGGGGTAGGCCAATCAGATTTCAGAGAGAAACTGGCCACTCCAGCCTCCCATTAAGGACTGCTCATGCACCTGTTCCAGATTATTAATCTAATTAACATAACTAATTAACTTCTTCAGAAGCTCCTGATTGGCTGGATCAGATGCAGCAGTGTTAGGTGAGGGTGGGGTGGGTAGCATGTTAGGCTGGAGTTAAACTCAGGATAACAGTTCTCCAGGAGGAGCGTTGGCCCCTGCTGTGCTTTATTCTTATCTGTTAGTCTGCTCTGACTTTGTTTTAAAAATGGTGTTTATTTATGTTATGATAAATGTTCCACAATGCATTACACTTCTCTCCAACTCTCTGCCAGGATTGGTCAGTTCAAGCATGTTTAAGTGTGTTTGGTGGAAATGGTTTTAAAAGGTGGGCTAAAATTGAGAGGTGGGATTTATTCGTTTTTTTGTTTGGATGTTTTTAAAACTAGCTTAGACTTCCTGGTTTCTCCAAATTCACCAGCTTTAATTAGGTTCACAACAGTCATGTAAACCTGGCAGATCACCAAAACCACCATCAGATAAAAAGTACATACTTCTTTACTGAGAGAACATCCAGCTCCACTCCTGCTTCAGACCTCAACACTTCTACAGGTGTTTCTGTCCATCCTTCCACTGTGAGCAGACAAATCAACACTGAGAGGTTAAAAAGTTAAAGAACCCTCACTGACTGGAATGTCCAGACCTCCATCTTATTACATGTAGAGGGTACTGCATGATGTATTAGTATTTGTAGATACGTCAGTATTCAGAATGCCTTCACTTACCAACTAGAGGTTGTTATATACGTCTCCAAACTGATCTTCCACCGTTCCGGACTGATGGTTTAGACATGGTTTTAAGAGGTTTCATTGTGTTGGTGATGTATGTAGCATCTTCTGAAATTGCACACGTCCAGGTTCAGTGCTCATATGTTTCATTTCTCAGTGAGGGCTACACATCATTTCAGACTCGTAACAACGAGGGCAGAAACACCTGTGGGTTATTTCAGATCTGAAGGAAGAGTGGAGCTTGATTTTCTGCTCTCTGATGAAAGTTTTAAGTCACTAAAGGGGACTGTTTTAGTGGTCTAATAAGCAGTGGTGGACAGTAACTGTAACTGTACAAGTACTTCATTTCTGTACATATGTCGTTTTTGTTATCTGTATTTTACTGAAGTATTTGATGACTTTTTACTTCAACTCACATTTCAAACTCAAATTTCTTACTTTTTATTCCTCTATGTCCGATGTGAAATGTGTCGTTTGTATGAAAACGGATGCAATATAGCGAAGGAAAACTCATTTGTAAACCTGTGTTTAAAGTTTTTACATTTTTATTAAATCTTATTACTAAGTTGCCAATAAATCTTAAACTGAAACTTGTTTGCAAAAAGTCATTTTATAGTTCTACCTAACAGAAATGGTTTGATCATTTGAATAGACATCAATACCTAATGTGACTAATTAATGACGTTTTGCTTAAAGACTGGTGGATCGAGAGTGACAGAGTCTCTTTACCTACACTGAGCTGATATAGAGTCTTGTTCCAGAAAAGATAATAGGATATTAGAGCCATAATAAATCATGCTACTGTTACTCTCCATACTTAAGTACATTTGAAGGTAAATACGTTAATACCTTTACTTAAGTGAAAGTCTAAAGGGAGAACTTCTACTATTACTAGAGTTTTATTTTGGGCATTTCTACTTTAACTCAAGTACATGGTTTGTGCACTTCGTCCACCACTGCTAAGTATTTTGCAGTTGTTCGTTCCATTTTCTCCCCAACATTTTATACATTTCTGAACTCCAGGTTTTCATTCTGTTGAATTTCTGCTCCCTTATGCAGGTTAATTATCTATTCTCCTTATAAATAATCCTTGTAATCTTCCCATTTTATATGTGTGCAGTTTACAGAATTAGCTGGTTTTTTTTACAATGATAGGTTTTTTGCTGTATATAAAAACCTGTGTCTCCTTCTCTCCCTCTTTTTCCATCTTCTCTGTAGGTTATCTTACTGTATGGTTACAGAGGAAGGCTGTTCTTATCTGGCTTCAGCTCTGAGTGAAAACCCCTCACACCTGAAAGAACTGGACCTGTCCTACAACCACCCAGGAGATACAGGAGTGAAGCTGCTCTCTGCTAGACTGGAGGATCCACACTGCAGACTGACCACACTCAGGTACTGACAGCTTTCTGTGTGTGTGTGTGTGTGTGTGTGTTGGACTCAGGTATTGAACTACTGTAGCAGTAATAAACAGCAGTGAGCTGAATAATATATACATATCCCCAGGTGGTTGGAATGTACCTGGAAATAAATATCTAACAGTGAGGTTAAATGGTTAATAAAATATCTATAATAATATGTTTAATAATATTAAATAAATATATAAATAATATTTTTTGGGTTTTTTTTGTCCTGCCTTACAAAATTCATGCTCCACTTTTGTAATGTATGTCAGACATCATGTTGTGCACTGACTGATACAAAGGCTCTTGCTCTTAAAGTAAAATTAGCACATTGGAAATTAGGGATGCACTGAAATAAACATTTTTGGTCAAAACCACAACCAAACTAAATTATATATTTGGCTGAAGGCCGAATACCAAACGCATTCTACTGATCACAGTGCTTCAGTGATTTTCTTTTTCACTACTGCATAAATTAAATAGGTTAAAGCCCAGATAGTTTGCGAATGTGGGTCGCATCAGGCAAATATATGGCACTGCTGGCCCACTGTCGGCATTGGCAATCTGCTGTGAGCCAAAGGCAGCCCACATACTTACAACATGGATTTGGACCACCTGTCCCAAAACAGATCTGGTCCACTTCTGGCACAGATACAGCATAGTTGCCTACTTCTGACTGAGGTGTTGCTCAAATGTGGTGCATATGTGGGCCATGTTTTGCTACCAGGAGAGGCCCACCAAAAAGCCATCTCATCTGATAAGTGAGCGAGATAAAAAAACAAAAAAACAATGTGGGCCCAATTTGGACCAGAACAATTTAGCTGTCTGGGACATATTTCTGTCTAACGTCATATACTGTCTAACTGCATATTAAACATACTTACTGAACACTGAACATCTTAACATCCTAGCAGTCACACCAACAAAGCACCATATGACAATAAAACCATCCCAGAAGAATCGCCTCGTAGAACGTAAGCTAACGCTAGAACGCTAGCCTGTTAGCTTTTGCCACCAGAATTTGTCCTTCTTCTTGCTGGTATGTGATTTAAGGGAAGTATTTTTTCAGCATACGATAAAGACATACTAAATATGGAGAATGCTAAACTCACAGCAAAGGGAGCTGATGAAAGACTGCAACATGCAGGAAAGCCAAGCTGGGTCAGCTAACTGGCAAAATGAATCAAATGCTGCAGTTAATGGAGGGGATGACAGCAACCTGCAAGTTGTTCAAACAATGTTGATAGTTCAGTTCAGCAAGGTACTTGGAGAGTTTTGTGAGCTTAACACTACAGTTAAAGTGCTACTTCAACAGAAATCAGAAGATGAGATGAACAAAGATCAGAATCAGTGAGCCCAGAGCCAACACGTTTAGGGTCTTCATAGAAAAAGCTAAAGCATGGATGGAAGATGCAGGGGCGTAGCAGCAAATTCTGGGCCCTGTACACTTTCAATGTCAGTGGGCCCCTATCCATGCCAGTACACGAGGAACGTGAAAAAAATGGGCCCCTCTCCCTACTCGGGCCCTGGGTAGTCAGGTCCACTTTTCCCCCCACTTCCACGCCCATGGGAAGATGTTCATCTATGTATTGCTGAATCTGACGAGGTTGAACCTTCAGATAGTGTATCTGTTGTGGCAATCGGCTCACATAAACAGGGGTCAAAGGTATCTTCCTCACTGAATCCAAAGGCATCCTCATCCACATCAGCTGCTCGTCTGAAGGCAGAATTACCGAGGGCTGCATTGCTAAGACAAACATCTGCGCTGAGACTAAGACAGGCAAAAGAGGAGGCTAAGGCTAAACAGGAAGCTAAGACTACTGTTAAGTTACACCATTTCTTCCAACTGTCTGTTTGAAAAACTGCTCCAGCCTGAATTTGAAAAAGCCTTGGTCGTCTACAGGGAGTTTTCAGCACAACTCAGTAAACCAGTTTTGTATTCCTTCTTGAGGGATTTATTGGAGGATTTTCTGTCATACTCAGTGGGATAAGTAGTTACGTTTATGATTAGGTTGAAAAACAATGTTGTGAAAGAAAGATAAAAACAGAAACGGAGCTTCAATTACTATGCATTCATCTCAGCCTACACAGCCTGCAACTTCTTATCAGCAACCAAACTGAACCAGATACTGTATTACACAGTACACAGTATTGAGCCTAATATAACACGGCTAGGTCCCCTGCTAGCTGCAACTGGCATGTGAGCTAGCCTCCACAGCGCTACACCATTTAGCAGTACTTGCACACTTAGCACTTAGCAAACTACCGCTTACCACACTTGGCTTTTAGCATACATAGCACATAACATACTAAGCACACTTAGCTTTTAGCATAGCACTTAGTACACTTGGCGCTTAGCATACTTAGTACACTTAGCACACTTAACTCTTAGCATACTTAGTACACTTAGCACACTTAACTCTTAGCATACTTGGCATTAGCACAATTAGCTCTTAGCATACATAACACTTAGTACAATTAGCTCTTAGCATACTTAGTACTTGCACACTTAGCACTTAGCAAACTGCCGCTTAGCACACATTTAGCATACATAGCACATAACATACTTAGCACATTTAGCTCTTACCATAGGTAACAGCGCACTTTGCACACTTAGCGCTTAGCATACTTAGCGCTTAGCATACTTAGCACTCAGTATGTTTAGTATTCTCTAGTGTCTATTGGGTGTTCTGCCTCTTCTCTGTATGTTCTCGGGTTCTGTGCAGTACTGAGCTGTGATCTGGAGAACCCTCTGTGGAGGGTCCGCCACCGGCGTGTTTGCTGGCACCATGGCGGCTCCGACCAGCACGGTGTATGAGACTTTGACGCGCCGACATGGCGTGAAGGTGGAGTGTCGGGTGAGTGTGGAGGAGTGCTGTCTGGCGGTTGGAAGTGGAAGTTGGTCGGACACAGTAACGTCGTCTCGGCCTCACGGATGAACAACGCTATGGTTCTGTTGGCCTCGTCCAAACTGGCTACAGGACCAGCTCACACCTGTACACCCTCTCAGCACCCCGGCCAAGAAAGTCATCGTGTCCAACATCCCTCCGTTTATTAAAGATGAACACCTCGCTAAGGAACTCTCCCGGTTCGGGAAACCCACCCGGCTATAAATCCCCCCGGTCAGACACCTGGTCTCGTTCCGGAGGGTGGTCTCCATGGTTCTAAAGGATGGCGCTGATACTCTGGACGTGACTTTTAAACTGAGGGTGGACAGGTTCGACTACCCGGTGTTCGTTTCACCAGACACTGACATCAGGTGCTTTGGGTGTGGACTGGTCGGTCATCGCGTCCGCGCCTGTCCCGCCAGGAGGAACGAGGTGGGTGCGAGCGGAGGTGCTGGTGATCCGGAGCCTGAGGCAGCCAGGCCCGCTACAACCACCCCCCTGAGGCCGGTGGCTCAGCACCCGGAGAATCCGCCGTGAATGTGGAGGTAGCACCGCCGGAGGAGGGGCCGTTCTTGCCTGCGCCTGCCGCGGGTGAACTAGCTGAGGCCCCGGGTCGTGTGGAGCATCTGTCTGGAGGCGTCTGTTTCGGCGCAGCAGCCTAACACGGTGGCGAGCTGCAGGACAGTTGCAGTGAGCCTGCTGAGGAACGAGCACCAGCGCTACAGGAAGGTGTTGCTATGGAGACAGATCCAGTGTTTAAGACTCCGGTGAAGAGGAAGAAGGGGCGTGTGCGGAGCGCGGCCGGTGAGCGAGGGGATGACACTGACACTGACGACAGTCAGATTCCAGCTGGTCTATGAGCTCACAGGAGGACACGTCCTCGACGGTATACACTGCAGATGAGATCAAAGCCTTCCTGCAGCGCACTAAGGGGCAGAAGCTGGTGCAGGTTACTGGGTGCATCTCGGACTGGTCTCAGTTTGTTCATGACGTTGGTCACTTTAGGAGGGAGAAGGACTTTACTGAGCTGGAGCTGTATCGGATGAAGAAGTTACTGACCAGACTCAGAAAGGAGACCACTGATGATGGACATGCTGGGGGTTAGAACACTTTTAACTGTGCTGGGTTTGACTGTGAGCTGGTCCTTTTACCCCACCACACAGAGGAAGGTTTTCAGATTGCCACTCTGAATGTGAACGGAGCGAGGGATGGTGGAAAGAGGGCTAAAGTGTTTGAGCTGGTTACACAGAAGAGACTGGATGTGGTTCTGCTTCAGGAAACACACAGTGATGTGAATAATAGTGCGGACTGGATTAAGGAGTGGGAGGGGCTTGCTGTCATTACACCTCTATGAGTGGCGGGGTTGCCGTTTTATTTGCTAAGAGTTTTATCCCCTGTTCTTATGATGTGGAGGAGATAGTAACCGGGAGGCTGTTAAAGGTGCGGGCGTGTTTTGAGAATGAGGTCTTTGTTTTTATCTGTGTCTATGCGCCCACTGTGGGGTCAGAGAGGCTGGCCTTCATGGATACCCTCACAGTGTGTTGGAGAACACTGATGTGGATGATCTCTTGGTTCTGGGTGGTGATTTAACTGCACTGCTGATGACATAGATAGAAATCACATTGAACCACATCCTGCCTCCCGCAGACGTCTGCGTGAGCTGGTGGAGGCTAGTGAACTGTGTGACATCTGGAGGACTCTCCACGCAGAGCAGAGGCAGTACACATGGACTCATTTTAAGGACCACATGCTCTCACTAGCTAGGCTGGACCGGCTCTATGTTTTTAAGCATCACTGTACTGTTCTCTCACAGTGTCTTATCTACCCTGTTGGTCTGAAATGGACGCTCCTTCAAAGTTCTTTTTCGGCCTTGAGCAGAAATGGACAGAGAAGGTTCATGCACGCTGTGAGGACAGAGTCAGGGGATCTCCTGTCGGAGTCTGCTGAGATTCGCAAGCAGACAGTCAGCTTCTTCTCTAAGCTATACAACAGTGAGCAGTCAGTGGCACATGAGCTGGAGGAAAGTTTTCTTCACAAGTTGCCCAAGTTAACCCTTCGGTCTGCTGAGGTGCTGGACAGGGCATTGTCCCTGGATGAACTGTACACAGCTCTCCAGGGTATGGAGAATGGGAGGGCACCAGGGACTGGACAGGGCCTTGTTTTTATTGGACACTAGGACTTTGGACTTTGGGGGACTGCCGGTGTTTTATAAGGGACTCTTTAAAATATGGGAGCTTTTTATCCTACACAGAGAGAGCTGCTCA
>JAMWET010002614.1:110000-113853 GCA_024036415.1 Prochilodus magdalenae
CTCTCTCTCTCTCTCTCCCTTTCTCTATCTCTCTCTCTCTCTCTCTCTCCCTTTCTCTCTCTCTCTCTCTCTCTCTCTCTCTCTCTCTCTGCTCTCTCTCTCTCTCTCTCTCACGGTCTCTCTCTATCTCTCTCTCTATCTCTCAGGGTGGTTCATGGGGGGGTGGAGCGGAGTGGATAAAGAAATGTAAGTACAACTCAGGAATAAAGAAATGTCTGTCCCTCTCTTTCTCTTTCTCTCTCTCCCTCTCTCTTTCTCTATCCCTCTCTCTCTCTCTCACTCTCTCTCGCTCTCTCTCTCCCTCTCTGTCACTCTCTCTCCCTCTCTCTCTCTCTCTCTCTCTCTCTCTGTCTCTCTCTCTCTCTCTCTCTGTGTCTGTATCGCTCTGTCTTTCTGTCTTTCTCTCTCCATCTTTCTCTCTCTCTCTCTGTCTCTCCCTCTCTCTCTCTGTCTCTCTCTCTCTCTCTCTGTCTCTCTCTCCCTCTCTCTCTGTCTCTCTCTCTCTCTCTCTCTCTCTCTCTGTCTCTGTCTCTCTCTCTCTGTTAATTTCTGTTCTTGTGTTCAGATTCCTGTGAGCTCACACTCGACCCAAACACAGTGAACAGACGTCTCTCTCTGTGTGAGGAGAACAGAAAGGCGGTGTGGGCGAGAGAGGAGCAGTCGTATCCTGATCATCCAGAGAGATTTGATTACTGGTATCAGCAGGTTCTGTGTAGAGAGAGTCTGACTGGACGCTGTTACTGGGAGGCTGAGTGGAGCGGAGGTGTTTATATAGCAGTGACTTATAAAGGAATCAGGAGGAAAGGAGGGAGAGACTGTGTGTTTGGATGGAATGTAAAGTCCTGGAGTCTGTACTGCTCTAATAACAGATTCTCTGTCTGGCACAATGATAACTTCACTGATCTCTCTGCTCGCTCCTCTCAGTCTAACAGAGTAGGAGTGTATCTGGACTGTCCGGCTGGCACTCTGTCCTTCTACAGCGTCTCCACGGATACACACACACTGACACACTTACACACAGTCACCACCACATTCACTGAACCGCTTTACGCTGGGTTTACACTCCGTACTACTGACTCCTCAGTGTGTGTGAGACCCTAACAACCACCCAGTTACAACTAGGGAGACCCCAGCAACCATCTAGCAACAGCTATGCCACCACTTGGGTTACCCTAGCAACTACCTAGAAACACCATAGCAACCACTCAGGATACCCTAGCAACCACCAAGCAACTACTTGGGAAACCCTAGCAACCACTTGGGATACCATAGCAACCATCTAGCAACACCCTAGCAACTGTTTAGGAATACACTATCAACAACCTAGCAACACCTTAGCAACCACTTGGAATACCCTAGCAACCACCTAGCAACACCCCAGCAATCGTTTAGGAATACATTAACAACCACCTAGCAACAGCTAGCAACCACTTGGATTACCCTAGCAACCGCCTAGCAACACCTTAGCAACCTCCTGGGATACCATAGCAATACCTTAGCAACCACCTGGATTCTCCTAGCAACCGCCTAGAAACACCTTAGCAACCTCCTGGGATACCCTAGCAACACTGTAGAAACCTCCTAGGATACCCTAGCAACACCTTAGAAACCACCTGGATTCCCCTAGCAACCACCTAGCAAACGTTTAGGAATACATTAGCAACCACTTGGATTACCCTAGCAACCTCTTGGGATACCCTAGCAACACCTTAGCAATCACCTAGATTACCCTAGTAACCACCTAGCAACACCCTAGCAACCGTTTAGGAATTCATTTGCAACCACCTGGGTTACGCTAGCAACAACTTAGCAACACCTTAGCAACCACTTGGAATACCCTAGCAACCACCTAGCAACACCTTAGCAATCGCTTAGTAATACATTAGCAACCACCTAGCAACACCTAGCAACCTCTTGGGATACCCTAGCAACACCTTAGTAACCACCTAGCAACCGTTTAGGAATACATTAGCAACCACCTGGGTTACACTAGCAACAACTTAGCAACACCTTAGCAACCACTTGGAATACCCTAGCAACCATATAGTAACACCTTAGCAACCACCTGGGTAACCCTAGCAATCATTAGGCAACATCCTAGCAACCGTTTAGTAATGCATTAGCAACAAACTAGCAACACTTAGCAACCGTTTAGGAATACATTAGCAACCACCTGGGTTACCCTAGAAACCACCTGGTAACACCTAGCAACCTCTTGGGATACTCTAGGAACACCCTAGCAAACACCTGGATTACCCTAGCAACGGCTATAGCATCACCTAGCAACCACTTGGGTTGCCATATTAATCGCCTAACAACATATTACCAACCACCTGGTATATTAGAGCAACTCCCTAGAAACACCTCAGCAATCACATGGTATACCATGGTAACCACCTAGTAACATTCTAGCAACTACCTGGGATGCCATAGCAACTGCCTAGCAACACCTTAGCAACCACCTGGGAAATCATAACAACCACTTAGCAGTAAGTGTGAGCTGCTTAAGCTGCTGAATGGCTCTGCATGTTCTTCAGGAAAGACACTTCTCTAGTTTATTCTGTTCTTTATTTTATTGTTCTTTTCTGATAAAGTGATAAATCTTATTCACTGATAAAGTGACCGCTACTGTGTCCAGCCTTGAACAGCCTGTCTCTGAATATGGTAGTGATGGGGGCGGAGCTTACAGTCTCGTTAGATGTTTTTAATAATTGTTTATTTGTTCTAACATGTCATTCCTACCCCAAAGATCAGTTTCAGTGTATGTACATATTTTATATTACAGGTTATTACAGATTTCCACCATGATGGTGTTGGTGTTTCAGTTACCTAGCTGATCCTTTAATGTTAGAACTGAAAGATATTTGTAACTAATAAAGAGTGTAAATGAATCTGTTACAGGACAGTTCTTCAGCCTCCTCTACCTCATTCATCACTGATCAGTTTCTGATCACCGGACTGCTGTTGTTCTCATGGTAGTGTGTGGTGCATCAGCCACTCACCTGCTGGTCTCACTCAGATTTAAACATATGGTGATAATTATCTTTAATCTCCACCAGCAACTGAGGTCAGTGTTTGACCTTCAGAACAGCTCATCTCCCGAAACCATCACAGCTCAGTCAGACAACAACAGTCTGAATAAAGGTTGACTGGTTGATGTGCCACATTTTAAAAACTGTAGCTCAGTGTGTTAACGGATCTCAGCTTGAAGTACACATTGGAGTTCGTCCATGGATCTTGATGAACTTGGATGAACACAAGCTACAAATAAAAACTCCACCGTTCAAGTTTACCAGTAAAAGCTGCTTTGAGTCTTTATGCTGATGTTGGTGAAGTTTTAGTTTATCTTCATGCTGATGTTTAGAAATGGGATTTTAACAGAGTTGGTTTAGCACTGTTAAGTCTTGACGGTGTTAGGGTTAGGGTTAGGGTTAGGGAATGTTAGTATTAAGAGATTAAACTCTACATGATTGAGGAAGGGCAGCGCACACCATATTTATATAGACCACTATAGTGGTGTGTCATTTTGTAGTCCAGATCTAAGATGGATTTCTCTTTGGCCAAAATGAATAAGGGTTCAATCACCTGTATCTCTCCCTGTGGTCAACAAAAATATTCAGAACTTTTTGATTTGTGTACATTTTTTACCGAATATCACTGGATCCTCCAAATTACGAGATCGTTAAGGAGTCAAAATGACTTAAGTCAGTGATGGAGGATGAATCAATGATGGAGGGTCAATCAGTGATGGAGGGTCAATCAGTGATAGAGGGTGGCTCAGTGATGGAGGGTGCATCAGTGATAGAGGGTGGCTCAGTGATGGAGGGCGGGTCAGTGATGGAGGGTGGGTCAG
>JAMWET010002615.1:0-78180 GCA_024036415.1 Prochilodus magdalenae
ACCATGTAAATGGCCTTTTTGTTCTGGTCGCCCTGTGCTGTGCCTCCTTCAGAAAGGAGTCTGGGCTGAAACCCTCCTTATAACTTTAACAGAGTGTCCATATGGCACTGAAGTCCATTTTTTCAGAAGAGTAAGGAAAATGAGTTTTTCTGTGATATAGGCCCTTTAATGCCCACATGACATACATTCTCATGTCAAATAAATGAGTTCAGTTTACTTGTCTATGCTCCGCCCCAAAATATTTTTTTTTCACAGCTACTGTTGCTATTTGTGTAAATTATTAACATTAAAGGCACTTTCTACAGCAGTTGCCGCCTCTATTGAACAACAAACTACTCAGATTTAGATATATAGGGCTCATTCTAAGATAACAAAAACACAATGATTTGTAGTTACAGCTAATTATACATTAATGGAAACATAGTTTTGTGTAATATATTTCATCTTTGCTAATAGATCCTTTAAAATCTTACACACTGCTCCTTTAATACCACTATATATTAGATTTATAAATGATGTACTGCCATTTATGTATACACTGCCCCTTTAATACCAATGTATAAAAATATATAAATGCTGTACTGTCATTTATGTACACACTGCTCCTTTAATACCAGTATATAATAGACATATGAATGATATATTGGCATTCATGTACACACTGCTCCTTTAATAACATAATAATATTGGATATATAAATGCTCCTTTAATACCAATAAATAATAGATATATGAATGATATACTGTCATTTATGTACACAGTGCTCCTTTAATACCAATATATAGTAGATATATGAATGATATACTGGCATTTATGTACACACTGCTCCTTTAATACCATTATATAATAGATATATAAATGATATATTGGAATTTATGTACACACTGCTCCTTTAATAACATAATAATATTGGATATATAAATGCTCCTTTAATAGCAATATATAATAGATATATGAATGATATATTGCAATGTATGTACACAGCGCCCCTTTATTACCACTATATAATAGATATATAAATGATATATTGGCATTTATGTACACACTGCTCCTTTAATATTAATCTCTAATAGATATATAAATGATATATTGGCATTTATGGGCGGAGCAAAGAGAGGCAAATTACTGCTTATTATTAAATATAAGACTCTTTTTCCCTGTCTGTTGTTTTTTATGTGGTTTATGTCGTATGCAGTCTGTGCATGGCTTCTACAGCATAATCCAAACAGTCTGGGGATTCGCTTTGAAATGTTTGCAGCTACTCAAAGCACTGTTGGACGGCTGTGTTTAAATTTGACCTGTCATGTTTCATCTTTTCCCTGCCACTATGATGCATTAGCTTTAGTGGAAAACTCAGTCCCCAGACCGTCTGCTCTGATATCATGCGGTTGGTCATGCACTGCTGTGTTGCTCGAACCCTGAAATGATTCTTATAGCCGCATCTAATCTACAATGCTAATGTGTAAAGCTCTCAACAGAGCGGTTTACTGAAATTTGAAAGGTTTTGGCCTCTTTTGCAGAGTCTCAGGTTGCTGCCATAGCTACTCATGCCATCACTATTCAAAGGACGGGTATGTAGCTGTGAATAACCAGTACTGATTTGTAGAATTGATATGAATCCTCATTTATCTCAACCTTTACACAATATTTGTTTATGGTTCCAGATGATGAGAAAGAGAAACCAGAGGAAACCAAAGAAAAGAAAAGTAAGAGGAGTGGTAGTTTTAGCTTGTCCTGGTACCCTCATTAATGTGAGCACCATCATGTATTACTGTTTTCCCATTTCAGAGCCACCTGCTCAGAAGAAGAAAGTTAAAGTAACTCCTGTGAAGACAGGTAGGACTGTCACTTTAAAGACAGTATATATATGAGATATATTTACAATATTTATATATATTTATATATATAAATATATATATATTTATAAGATATTTCAGATATAAACTGCTGTTTAAAGTTAAGCCAAATATGTATATGTGTCTTTGTAGTACTGTACCAATATACACATTGGTAACTAACAGTCCCCAATATACACAACGACTCCACATACAGGCGCTGTACAATATACACTCTCACAGTATACACCATATACACAACGACTCCACATATACACGATACATACAGACACTGTCCAATATACACTCTACACAGTATACACCATATACACAACGACTCCACATATACACGATACATACAGACACTGTCCAATATACACTCTACACGGTATACACCATATACACAACCACTCCACATATACACGATACATACACACACTGTACAATATACACTCTACACAGTATACACCTACACCACGTGTTCCACATATACACAATACATACAGACACTGTACAATATACACTCTACACAGTATACACTATATACACAACCACTCCACATATACACAATACATACAGACACTGTACAATATACACTCTACACAGTATACACTATATACACAACCACTCCACATATACACAATACATACAGACACTGTACAATATACACTCTACACAGTATACACCATATACACAACCACTCCACCTACTCCACATACAATGCACACACTGTACAATATACACTCTACACAGTATACGCGAGCCATATACACATACACACACTCCACATATACACAATACATACACACACTGGTACAATATGACACTCTACACAGTATACACCATATATACACACTCCACATATACACAATACATACAGACACTGTACAAATTACACTCTACACGGTATACACCATATACACAACCACTCCACATATACACAATACATACAGACACCGTACAATATACCACTCTACAATATACACTATATACACAACCACCTCCACATACACCAACATACATACAGACACTGTACAATATACACTCTACACAGTATACACCATATACACAACCACTCCACATATACACAATACATACAGACACCGTTCAATATACACTCTACACAGTATACACCATAAGATCGTAAAAAGCATACGTTCTTACAAAAAATCTTACAAAAAAATCTTAACTTACATCAATAATCAAAATGAGAATTTTAAGACACATCAACTAGATATATATTTTTTACTTGCCAAGATGTCACTTTTTGCAGTGAAATCCACTGGGATAAAATTTCCCAAGATAAAATCACTTACAATGAGATAAAAAAAACTTTCACTTTTTGGTTAAATTATTGTTTTACTGCATATTTTTGTGAAAGCATTAAAAATAATATCACAGAGATAACAGGTCCTTTTAACCTTTATGTCCTGCTATTGTTTTGCACCAGTCTTAGCATCAAAAGAGAAAGCAAAAGCAACCACTCCAAAAAAAGGTACGATAACATACAATACCATATTGGTTATTGCTTTTATGAACCTCATATATCACCCATCTTGTTCTGTTGTTCACACGGTTGTATCTGTAACAGGCAGCGAAGCTCCTAAAGACAAGCTCCGGCTGGTCCCCCGCAGACGAGGTCAGTTATAGAGTGGAAGCTAATGTATTCCTTTTGAGATCTGATCAACTCCATGCTGAGACGTCCGGCATAATGCGCTAGCCATACTGAGAGACACTACTTCCGTATGTGTAGCTCAATTAATATGGCCCATATCAGTCTCAATGTATCTTCATTTATTGTTCCTATCAACCTTTATCTTCCTTCCTAATAGCAATGCAACACCACACCTCCTTCTGGATGCAGCTATCCTTCTGACAATGAGTGTAAAACAGGCCAAATTAAATCTCTGAACTGAATTTCTGTTTTTAAGGCACATGTGACGTGAAGTCAGTGACATTCTTGGTGCACTTTACGGCCTTTATGTTAATTAGGGTTTAATTCTATTGTTATAAAACATCTTTAACTCCAAAAACTCTATAAACGGTTTTCTAGGCTGCCTAAGACTTTTTACACAGTGCTATAGAGAAAATAAATAATTCTTAAAATTCATAATGGTAAAAATTATTCCTATATCTCCTACAGAAGCACAGAAGCTGGTCAAGCCTACCAAACCAGCCCCACCAGGTAGGTATATGCACCATGTTGAATGAGCATTATTGATGCCTATCTGAGCTGAACTCTGATGACTAATAGAAAACTGTTTCTCTGCACAGTGAGAAGGAGGGTCAGGCCAGCGGAGAAAGGTTAGTCTGAACTAAAAGCCAGTATCCATCTAATATGTAATTACCTCAGTCTCTTATTATATCCACACTCTCCCAACTCTGACAGACCACTCATTTCCTAATATGCTCAACGTTAATGATCAGGTATCTTCTGTAGAGAAAGATTACACAGTATTTTTGGTGCACTCCTGAAGAATTTAAGTCAGTCTAATACAGTTAAAAGACCAGGAGAATATTATATAATTGTGGAAGCATGAGTCTGTGTACATCCACTGGCCACTTTATTAGGTACACCTCCTTGTATCTACACCTATTGTTCATTTTATCAGCTCCATGGACCATATAGGAGTACAGGTGCTGGTCAACGAATTAGAATAATTTGAAATAGTGCAATCATGAAATTCTTTGAATGCATTTTTTGTGCAGAAAGCAAATCAGGTGTTCACCGCACCTGTCCTACTCGTTAGACTAATCACAGAACTCGTTACCTGTAAAAAGATTTGCTCAGCTGAGCTTTCCAAAAGACCCATTTAGGCCATTTAACTGTGACACTGTTGTTTCATTGAATTAGAATAATGGAGAAACCGTTTCATTGAATTAGAATAATTTTTATTATAATTACAATCATCACTTTCTCAGTATTTTGTGGCTGCCCCCTTGGCTTGTATGACTGCCTGAAGTCTCCGCGGCATCGATTTGACCAGCTTGTCGCAAGTTTCCGCACTCACAGCTTCCCAGGCAGTGGCGATGTTCTGCTTCAGTTGGTCCAGCGTAGTAGGCTTTCTGTCGCGAATTTTCCGCTTGACGATGGCCCAAAGGTTTTCAATGACATTGAGGTCAGGCGAGTTGGCCGGCCATGCCAAAACTTCAAGCTGTTTTTTAGTGAACCAATCTTTGGTCGACTTTGCCGCATGAGCCGGTGCAAGATCCTGTTGAAATATGAAGTCTTCTTCGCCGAACTGTTCCTCAACAGTCGGAATCAGGAACGTTTCCAGAACATCTTGATATACGGCAGCATTGACAGTCTTCTTGAGGAAGCAGAGTTTCCCTACACCTCGAGCAGACATGCATCCCCAGACCATAACGCTCTGGGGGAAACTTGACGGATCTTTTCACGCACTCGTGGTTGTAGGTTTCGCCACCACGACGCCAGACACGAGGACCTTGGTCACCGAAGGAGATGCAGAAGCGTGATTCGTCACTGAAGACCACTTTCTGCCAGTCTTCAGCAGTCCACTCGCCGTGTTCTTTGGCCCACTTCAGCCGTTTCTCCATTTGTTTCTTGTTCAGCATCGGTTTTACTGCTGGAACGTGAGATTTGAAGCCGAGTTCGCGCAGACGACGGTAAGTGGTTGATCTGGAGACGTCAGCGCCGGTCTGCTTGTTCCACAAGTCGGTGAGCTCGGAAGTGGACTTGAACCGGTTGCTGACTGCGATCTTTCTCAGCTGCTTGTTGTCGCGAGCAGAAGTTTTTCGGACGCCGGAACAGTTGGTGCGCTTGCTGCAGTTTTTCTTGAGAGCTTTGCAGACGGAAGACTGGCTGATGCCGAGCTGCTCAGCAATTTTAGTTTGGGTCAAGCCTTGTTGGCGAAGGGCTTGAATTTGAGCCACTATTCCGGTTGAGAGGTCGCGCTGCTTACCCATGATTGATTTTACAACTTAGAAATTCTACTCAACCCTGACTTTATACTGCACAGTGAACACTCTTCACAGAAAACAAAAATTCGAGCATTTATTCTAATTCAATGAAACGGTTTCTCCATTATTCTAATTCAATGAAACAACAGTGTCACAGTTAAATGGCCTAAATGGGCCTTTTGGAAAGCTCAGCTGAGCAAATCTTTTTACAGGTAACGAGTTCTGTGATTAGTCTAACGAGTAGGACAGGTGCGGTGAACACCTGATTTGCTTTCTGCACAAAAAATGCATTCAAAGAATTTCATGATTGCACTATTTCAAATTATTCTAATTCGTTGACCAGCACCTGTAAGTGGAGATGTAGTCCCTCTGTTTCTCTGTAATACTTTATTACTGTAGGGTCACGACCCCCACAGTACCACCACAAAGCATATATTTGTTGGGTGTTGAGGATATTTAACACAGAAAGTCCCTTATAGTCTATGTTAATGTTTACTATTGGTCTGAGAGCCTGGTTGATTACATAACTGTATATCGTCGCTGTCCAAAGAAAAACATGTATCTCCATTTTTGCTGATTTTTATTTTTATGCCTCATTTGATCACATGAGCTGCTGTTTACACTGTGTGGAAATTTCATGAAGAATGGACCAACAGAAATGGCCCAAAATGACATGGAAAGACATCTGGTTCCATTGACTTCCATTCAAATTAAATTAGGTTTTTGGCCTGTCCTGTAAAGTTGCCATTTTGGAGATACCTGTTTTTCTTTGGACAGCGACGATATATTGGTCTACACTGCCAAGCTACAAGACTTGCAAGACCATAATGCTCTTGGTTCCAATGAAGGTTCATTTCCAATCTGATGATAATTGACACCGAAACCACATCAGAAAGAAACATGTCCTCTCCGAATCAAAGATGTTCTGAAATATTTTATACCTACTACTTACCTACCCACATCACCACTGGCCAGAATCCAGACTAAAACTCCAGAGAAGTAAACTAGCAGGGTATCTCAACCCTGGTCTTGGTCACACCCTACCCTATACATCTTTCAGGATCCCCTGCTTTAACACACAGCCTTGCAACCCTGTAGGGGCTTGTTAATGAGCTGATGAGTTGAATCAGGTGTGTTGCGAGCAGGGGAAGCACTAAAATGTGCAGGACAGGGTGCCTCCAGGATCAGAGTTGAGAAACACTCTGTGCACCTTCTCAGAGTCCAGAAATGGACAGCAGCAGAAACTAATTCTGAAAGCCAGGCAGGGTAGAGGGACCTGAAGTCATCCTCTAGTAAAATAAAAGCCTTGTTACTTCAATAATATCATGACAGCCAGCAAAAACAAACCTTAAAGCCAAAACAGTGTCAGGTTAAAACCGTCTGAAGGAGGTGAAGTTTGTTGGGCTCTGGGCATCTTGTTCTGCCAGTTCACCTTCAGACCACCCAGAGTATTGTCCCACATACAAGATCTTACTAGTTCTAACAAGATGTGCACAGACTGTAATACTAGAAAATAAGCTATTACAAACAAAAGAGAGGAAAACAAGGACGAGGCCTGATATGAAATAATTTAGCTGATAATATTGTTGTTAAAAAGTATTTAGTAATAATAAATTAGTAGTATTCAAAACAATAAAAATAATCTTAAAATAATTAAATAATTAACATAATAAAATAGTACATAGTAATTAGGAATAATACAATCATTTTAATAAAAAAGAAATAATCATTAGTTATAATCAACTTAAATTAATCATCTAAATAATAAAATTATAAATATTTATGGGAAATAATTTGCTAAATTAATTAGTATAATGAAAGTAAGAAATAAAGGAGTAAAATAAATCATTTGGGCTGTGAGTGTAACACGAGTGATGCCAAATGTAATTTTGTCTAATTCTCTCCTATAAATTACTCCAAGCCACATACCGGGGAACCCCCAGTTTCAATTTTAGTGGGCCAACGGTCGTCCGCTGTCCTCTTGCTATCAAAGATTAAGATCCTCTTGGCCTAAAATAAAAGCTCTAAAGTGAGAAGTGTAAGCAACAGGAAACAGTTTAGGAGCTGAGCCTACACAACACAAAAAAACCGATCCCAGTGTGAATGGCTCAAGCAGGAATGAAGAAGGGCAGATTCCGTTGCTCACAAATGTGCAGTAGAGTGGTGTTTTTCCACCCTGGTTCTGGAGGCACCCCAACACACCTGATTCAACTCCTCAGCTCATTAACAAGCCCTTTCAGAGCTGCAGGGTACAGGGCAGGGTGTCTTCAAGACCAGGGTTGAGATACACTGCTCTAGAGCATGAGTTACAGAAAAGCCAGCAACAACTAACAGTAACAGTGAGCAGGGTTCTAGATATGTATTAAACAGCAAATGCATACATTAATCTGAATAATAAATATGTCTTCAATTCAACTCAATTTAATTAAATTCAACTTCACACATTAATGGGCATGTGTTAGACAAAAGACTTCGAGACCGACGTGTGCAGAACTAAAAACCAGGAATGGTTTATTACAAAACAGGCAAGCACAGCAAGCACCAGTACACAGCGAAAACAATGGGAGAAGCTAAATCAGAGTCAGGGACAGGCGGAGGTCAGAACCAGGTAGAACGAGGGCGAACAAGTTGAAAGGGGAAAACCGAAGGGAAAAACCAAAGAGAGAAAGCAGAGGTACAAACCGTAGAGTCAGGACACGAGCAAAGAGTCAGAAACCAGCGTAATACCATACGAAGAAAGAACGCTCAGGATTGCTAACCTAGGTTTGGCAAAGCGTGAATGTTTGTAAGTGGCTTAAATACAGGAAGTAATTGGATACAGCTGAGGTTAAAACTCGAGCGATCTAGAGCGAATCACAGAGTCCGACCGTCGGCGCATGGACATGACGTCATCGAGCGTGGCCCTCTGGGAAGTGGAGTCCTGAAGAGCGGAGAAGCCGGGGAGAGGTGGAGGCATGACACCATGTGTGATTTAAGTTTGCTTCGAGGTAGTAAAGATTAACAATAAAATATAATATTAATAAAATACTGTTACTAGCTGTGACCCTGAGCACAACTGTATCTTTGTCTGATCATGGCTTTGGCCCAAGCAAAAACAACCTTATGTTCTATGATGTGTGCTAATGGCTTCCACAATCAGTATGAACATTATAAATATGAAAGCACACAAATACATTGTCTATATTATAACAGCTTTAAAAGTTAGTATCTCATTTAAAACCCGCCCGAAGCCGCACGCTTATCCCTCGCGAGACAGGTCCTAATTACTAAAACACACATTTGTTTTGCAAGCTTGTGTACGACTTGGAACCAAATTGTCTGCCATTTATAAAATGACAAATCATCCAGCGATGTGGTTTGGAGGCGAACAATTATATTGTAATTATAAACAGGGAACATATCCAGCTGATGCTATTAGAGGTAATTGCAGCCTTGGTATATTAATCACCTGAAACGTTACTCAGATTTTAATCTATATGTAGCTCTGTATGTTTTAGCAGGGCCGCTAGGATGCTTTTAAGCACACTGTATTTATTTTACTTATCTGATTTCATTTGAGGAGGCTTCGTTTCCAAGTTGTGTCAGTGTCACGAACAAAGAACCTGGACCGAGGTGTGCAGAGCTAAAAGTCAAACAATTGGACAGTTGAACAAAGCAGCACAACACGGCCCAACATGAAGGGGAGTGTCAGGAAACAGGCAAAGGTCAGAACCAGAAGAGGCAGTCAGCGGAGATACCAGAATACAGGGGCGGAACTGGGAGAATAGACGGAGAACGAATGGAGATCAAAAGTCAGGAGCAAAACGAGATCAAAGTCGAGGGGGACAAAGAGAGATCGAAAGTCAGAGAACAAAATGAACCAAAGTGGACACAACAGTAAGCATCAGGTTTGCAAACTTAGGGTTTGGCTAAACTTCGTGTTTGTATGGGGTTTAAATACAGGGACACTAAATGGACACCAGGTGAATCTTATATTCTGGAGAGTTGGAACAGGACTGATTGGATGACAGGGAACATGTGGGTGTGACATCATAAAGTGATGCCCTCTGGGAAGTTGAGTCCGGAGGAGCAGCAGAGTCATTCTAACAGCAAACCTGAATGGAAACCTTTTATTTTGGCCATTTTATATACATTTTAATTTTAAAAATGAGCAAATTCAAGCCAGTTCTAATATCAGTGTGATCAGTTTCACATCAGTTTACACTGACCGGCACACTAACTTCCTCTTCCTTTAATTATCTCACTATAAACAGAGGAGAGGAAAAAAACCAAGGATGTGAAGCCCACTGTTGAGGGTAGGTAAAGTTATTTTATGAATATCTATGTTCTTGTTTTTGCCACTAGGGAATACATTATACATTAGTATATCATATATTTCCATGTTTATAATGGACATTTTGGGATGAATTCATCGTGTTTAAAGCATATTACAAAGCATGTTCAATAGTATGGCAAAACAAATCCAGAAAATCAGCCAAAAGATGTTGATGTCTGATGTCGTCATCTTTAGCTTTACAAGCAATGAATGAAAGTAATGGTACCTACAGTAGAAGACTTCGCATAAAGTATGTCATTTGCATGTCACCATAACTGCTGCAAAAGCGTCTAGAAGTAAGGAATACATAGTTTATAAATATCCATTGGCAGAAGTTATTATGGAGCCTCTGAAGGAAGTACAAATCTGGTGCGCACCAGATACTATAATTTACATTTATGGCATTTAGCTGACGCTCTTATCCAGAGCGACTTACGAGGTTAATCATATTACAGGTAGGCCAATGTAGTGTTAGGAGTCTTGCCCAAGGACTCTTATTGGTGTAGCACAGCACAGTCACCCAGACCAGGAATCAAACCCCAGTCTCTGACATAGTGCAATAGCTCAGTGACATGTGGTTGGTGTGGTGCAACGGATGACGAGACTTATCAGGTGAGCACTATAAACTTCAGTTTCTTCTTAAATCAGCATCTCCAGATGTACAGCAGGTTCTCAGTGAGGAACAGAAGGTTGGGTTCTAGCTTTACTGGCAGATACAGTGAGCGTCTGGTTCATAAGAACAAGGTCAAGCAGCAAACACACAGGACAACACAGCTACAGACTGGCAGAGGGCCAAACCCACTCTCTACTGACTGTGATGAGTGCCACCTCATTCCAATGTCCCTTAACCACCGTAAGATGACCTCAGCTGACCTACAGAGAGACTGGCAAGGGGTGGCTGGGGGAGCGAGCATGGTTCTAAAAACAGGCTTCTGGAGGTTGTTAGTGATTTTCTACATAAACAGATCTAATACAATATCTGATCTGGAGTTTGGGAGACGTGTTTCCAGTAGTGTAGAGAATAAAAACACAACTGGGAAGTTTTAGTCAAACACAAACCCAGAAACTGTACAACTAGAGAAACAGATCACCTTCGGGTGGTCTCTTCAATTGGTAAGATCATTGCAGGTGAGCTCCAGAAACTACCCAAAAAATACACAGTGTCTGTTACTAATGCTCGACAAATATTATCTATACGTTCGCCTAATAGTATCCGGTGCTCACGTGATGATGTCCAGTGCTCAGCAGCACATCTTTTTTTTTTAAACAATACACTTTGTCTTTTTAGAGGCTCTGTAAGTTACAATGTCACACCAGTTATCACATTACTTAGCCAAAAGATGTTTTATCATCATCATACAGTACAGTCCATACGGGACAAAATATAATGCCTCTGTTGCGATTAGAAATTCTGCAGTACAGTAATATTGCAGTGGCTTGTATACATTTACTGAAAGTCACCTCATTAATCATAAATGAAAGGTTTACACCATGTACATACAGTACAGCACAGTACAGATGTACGGCATGCGTAAAACTTCAGACACCAAACATTTGTGGCCAAGCCATCACTTTAAATGAAATCCAGAAATCCACTTTATCCAGAAATCCTGCTTACAGTGATGGAAGCGCAGTCTATACCAGGAAGATGGAGTTCATCAATACCATTAAGTACATGAGCTTAAAGCCATTTAATTAGCAGGCTGAAGTTATTTCTAGTCTTAGTCTAAGTCTCATTAGGTCTCACAAAAAATTCAGTTCATGGTCATTTGTATAGAAAGTCTTTGAAAATGGACTTTCACATCTGTTCAGTGTCATTGAATGCAATGAAGTGCAAAGTCACATTACTGCTTAGTGTGTAAAGAGGATGACAGAAAATCAACACCTTATTCTTCCCTGTCATATCAAATAACGACTGATGAAAAAAATACGGAGTGATGCCTGTTGGCAACAGTGTTTTTTTTTTTTTTTCTGTGTGCTTTACATATAAATATATTATAGAGTATATATACACATACACACAGCATCAATAACCTAAGAGTAATGTCCTGACAGATAAAAAGAAGACCGCTCCAGCGAAGATGAAACAAATTCCTAAAGCAAAAGCTCCAGGTATGTGTTAAATCAATTTCCTCCTTGCTCAAATTGTAGTCAGTCACTCAGGACACGTTGTTTGTTGTCCAAAGTTAGTTTCTTTAGGTTCATGTTAGTAACACAAAATTGATAATACCCGATTGTATGACATAGTGTCCAAGCTGTCGGTGACTGCTATGCCTGTATTAAGCTATGTAATGCACTCTATTTTGCAGGGTCAGAAACCATATAAACATAGCTTTTATTTACTATTCAAACCCACTGGTCCGTATGTCTCCTCCTGTTTTTAATACCGTGTTAATAAAAGTGAAATAAGGCTAAATCTAAAACAATAAGCGTTTCTTGGAACAACCTGCATGTGCCTCTCCACCATGAGTGGATTTAAAATATGTGTTTTAGTTCAAACATCTGGGAGTTACGATCTAGAGCCATTAAACTCTTCAGTGCCTCTAGATTAGACTACATGTTTCTCTAGAATGGGGTATTTCACGCCAATCCACTCTGAATGCTCACATTGTAACCATTTTATTATGCAGGTTTAAAAACCCTGTGACAACACTGCATGACTGATAATTTGGACATGCAATTTGCTCATAAGCTCATTAGTTATAACCTAACAGTCGTGTGGGCAGTTGTGGTCTGGAGGTTAGGGAACCAGCCCTGTGACCGGAGGGTCGCCGGTTCGATTCCCTGAACTGATAGTAACGACTGAGGTGCCCTTGAGCAAGGCACCTAACCCCCAACTGCTCCCCGGGCGCTGTTGATAGGGCTGGCCACCGCTCCGGGTAGGTGTGCTCACTGCCCCTAGTGTGTGTGTTCACTAGTGTGGGTGTTTTACTTCACAGATGGGTTAAATGAGACTAAATTTCCCCACTGTAGGATCAACTAAGGATAAAAAATCTTAAAATAACCTAACAGTACTTCTTTAGTTGTATTAGCATGGCAGCTCCAGTAAAAACCTAAAGAAGCAAACCATGAAACATGTTTCTACTGATTGACATGTTTCTACTGGAGTGCAAATTAGATGTTTTGCCCAAGAACGAATGAAAAGAAAGTAGATGCATGATACCACACATGCTTGTCTGATATTTTTAATGCTTATATGATTTACTTATGAAAAGCGTATCATGATTTCAATAATCAGTATTACAATTTCCTATGATACAATCACATTACCTGCCCAAATTTTCAATGTAGACTTTATTACCCATGCACAATTTAAAGTGATGTTTCCCCTTTTTTCTCTTTAATCTCTTTAGTGAAAGAAGCCAAAACTGCAGCTGTAACAGGTGAGTTTAGATACACTGGTGATCTAATTTTATATATATAAAATTACATATAAGCTTACCAGGCAAACACCTTCAGTGTTTAAGGTGGTAGTAACTTCAGACTCCTGCAGATGGCGCTGCAGGAGAATGATGGGGCTTTAAATACCTGCGGGGTGTGAGTGATGGGATTCGTAGTTTGAGAAGAGGTGCTGCAGTGCAGTGAGTGTCTCATTTCATGTGTGGAAAACGGCTCCAGAGCAGATGTTAATGATTGGCTAAAGGGAGTGACTGCATTTGGGCGTGGCCAAAGACCATAGTGTGAAGGAAGTAGCTGAATCTGCAGGTGTATGTAAGCGTACGGTCATACGGGTCTACCAACAGTGGCTAAAATCCCAGTCTACAGGGAATTCTCCTCGGAATTGTGCACCCACCAAATCTGACCCTGCTGCGCCATTCTTGGAGTGTCTGAACATGGATATGGCCTGAATCCAGAAACTTGTCCAGTGCATGCCAAATCCAATCAGAGCTGCTCGTAGAGGTATTACAAGCTATTATTGATTATCTTATTCCACAAGTGCTCATATGGCGATGGCTGAAATCGTTCAAGTCCCTGTTAAATTTTGAACTCTAATTGACACAAGAAAATTGGATCTGTCAAGCGACATACCTTTAGCACAAAAGCCTGACAGACGTTCTATACTCTCATGACAGCAATGATGAAATGAGCGTCCCTTTGATTGCCTGTTACATCACTCTATAATTACAGACTACAGCGCATTTCTGGCACAAAGGAAGAATAAAAAAGAGAAAGAGCAGAAATCACTCACTGCCGAAGCTTGGATTGGTGCTTGTGCTAACAGAGTTGACGTGCTATTGCCGAGGTGTCGAGCGCTGTTGGAGTAATGCCACTGGAAAAACTGAAACAGCAAAGGCCACGTTTACACTTTGTTTGCTTCTATTCACAGGTAAAGCCGCTCCAGAGGAGAAGAAACCTGCCAAGGATGAAGAAGGTATGCAGAAGCTTCAGATATGTAACCTCTCTTATGAATCAGCTGTAAATCAGAGTCTTCAAAACTCTCTCCTCAAATCTCTCCCCAGAAAAAACGGCAGAGCCACCTGCACCAGCAAGTAAGTACAGCCTCGTGTTATACAGAAGATAAAGAATGGCATTATGCTGATGTCTGATATGCCACATGATGGTGCTAAACCTAACCACAGAGTCTATCTCAAGGTGCATCTTCATATGGTAATGAATGACGCTGACATGGATGCGCTAAAGTATTAATGCTGTGTATTTAAGCTAGGGCCTGACCGATATATCATTTTGTCAATTAACCGGCTGATATTGTGATCCCAAGGCTTCCAAATGCTGGAAGTGGTTTGGATATTATAAGAGAACATATCTGACCAGTTTAACCACTGGCAGTTACATAATCAGTAAAGACCTGTTTAAAGCTGCACCAGGTACATTAAGGTCTCATTAAGATGCATCCTAAAATATGAAGTGCGTGCGTCGCTGCGAGTCACCTTAATAAAGCCTAAAATAATCGTGTGAGGTATGTGAGGTATCAGTTTGTCCCGCATCCTTTGAAATATCAACACTGTTCCAACTTCAAAATATTTGGTCTGATCCACACTCGTCTGTTTGTCTTTTTTCCCATTCCTTGTTTTTGTCATAGAGTCCCTTATATTTTTGGCGCTACTAAAACTATTTGTTCTATTAACCTACAGACACCAAACTGCATGCATTCACTCAGGGCAGATTACCACACTCTAATCCATGGCCATACTGACCCACACTCCTCATTGTGTTGTTTATTCATCCCCTCACATAATCATCATGGCCTAGCCGCAGCCTAGCAGGAAGTGGGAACCATTTAAGCTGTGCAGCAATTCCACGTTCTTTGTAGTTGAATTCCATGCTTACTTTATATTTATATCTATATCACTATATTACCACCTGTATGTGTTAATCTACCTATGTATTTATATATAGATTTGAGGTTTTGACTGAGTTCTCTTTGAATTATCTTTCAACGCGATCACAATCATCAGATTAATTCCTCCAGTATACTTCCTCCTAATTACACATTTTTGCAAGAGAGGCCTCCAAATACCCAAAACATACATGGTGCAGCTTTAACTAAAATTCTTGCCAAGGTGGCATTATTGATAATCACACTAGTATCTGTATCAGTGTTCAAGCTGTCATATCGGTTGGGCTCTCATTTGAACCATAACTGCATATTTCATATGTCTTGCTACCGTTTGTACGTTTGTAGAACGTGGGAAAACTACCAAAACCACCAGGCATCGCTAAGGTACCATCTCCAGCTACTGATCTCAATAAATTAACATCACTGTGTTCGAAAACCAGGATCCAACTACTTCAATAACCATACAGTCAACATGTCCATCATGAACCCCCACCGTGCACGTCCACTGACAGTCCAGTTTATGATAAGTCCACCCTTTGTTTTCATTATAGCTTTCATTCCATTTGAAAGACTTGCTTTCAGTGTTTCAAAGAAATGTACAGGTATGGTTTTCCACACCTCATTCCATAAGTTTAGTCTTAGAAGTGGGTTTAGCCTTTTCTGCTTCCCACTTATTCCCAGTTACTGTTCAGTAAAACATTACTCCACATTTAAGAATTTACAGTTACACGTCCTTTCAGACCCATCGAGGTGCCTTCTTACAGTGGAAGGATGGACAGAAACGTCTGGGAATGTTTTCAGATCTGAAGCAAGAGTGGAGTTTGATGTCTTTCAAAGATGAAAGCTTTAAGTACTGTTTATCTGATTGAGACAGTTTTGGTGGTCTACCAGGTTTTGCATGGTTGTGCTGTTTTCTCTATTCTTCTCTTTTTCCCCCTTGTGTTCCTCTGACTTTCTTCTTTCTATATGCAAGTGCATTATGGGTGCATTTGAAATGGTATTCTACATACTACGTATACAACTACAGATGCTGTACTACTCCAGTCAGGATTTCTATTATACAGTGGCAGCTATCTTCATGGTGCACTGCATCCCATCATGCAACAATATATGAACTCGCTTTAGAGGTTCAGTTTAAGCTGAAATAGCTGAAGGTAGCTACCAGCTAGGCTAAATGTATTTCAGGTGAACTAAGCAGCGTTAGCAGCAGCTAGCTCTAAACAGTGGATACAGTAACAACAGCTCTGAGGTAGATATGAGTGTAGTGATTGTATTGGGAAACTTTTTCATCAGAATGAGCCTCAGAAGTTAAAATATAGAAGTCTGAGGATTAATAAAAGGTAAACTCGCGTTAGAGGTTCAGTTTAAGAGTGAAATAGCCGAGGGTAGCTAGCAGCTAGGCTAAATGTATTTCAGGTGAACTAAGCAGCGTTAGCAGCAGCTAGCTCTAAACAGTGGATACAGTAATAACAGCTCTGAGGTAAATATGAGTGTGGTGATTGTAATGGGGAACTTTTTCATCAGAATGAGCCTCAGAAAGTTAAAATATAGAAGTCTGAGGATTAATAAACGATAAATTGCTTTAGAGGATCAATTTTAGATTGAATTAGCCATGGGTAGCTAACAGCTAGGCTAAACATACCTCAGGTGAACTGAGCAGCGTTAGCAGCAGCTAGCTCTAAACAGTTGATACAGTAATAACAGCTCTGAGGTAAATATGAGTGTGGTAATGGTAGCGGGGCACCTTTTTCATAAGAATGAGCCTCAGAAAATGAAAATATAAAGGTCTGAGGATTAATAAAAGATGCACAGACAGTTACAGTACTAACAGCTCTAAGGTAAATGTGAGGTAACTGGTCCTGTGACTGTATTAGTATACTACACTGTAGGTCAGAACTTGTTACTGTACTGTATACTACACACAGGGGGCGTATACAGTGTACAGTACATACTACTGTAGTGTGCAGTATGTGGTTTAGTAGTGTGCCATTTCAAGTGCATCCTATCTAATCCGTCTAATATCCTCAGAAACATCTATATGAAAAATCAATAACCTGTTCTTATAGGGGTCGTCTTGAATGCAAATTGCATCAAAGAATGGTGGTCTCTGATTTTGCACTGTATTGTAGCTGTACAGTTACTGTACCCCATTTGCAATGCACTGACCTCGGTCCTCTTGTTTTTTACTGGTCGGTTTCTGACCAAATATTACACATATACACATATTATACAGCTGACCAAATATTATTTTGGTGTGTTCAGCAAAGCTGAAACTCTGTGGTCATAAACCGATGAATGGCTAAAAGATGGCTACCAACACTGTATATCAGCAAACACACAGTGTACCAGCACGGTTGAGGTACAAGAACGATATGCTCACATAAATATAAACTGAAAAGTCACAACTGTGCAGTAAGATGTTAATACACTGCAGGCACTGCGTGATTGATGGCATGTGGCCGCGAGACAACCCACTCTGGCAGCTCTGTCATTTTCAATCACTACCCGTTTCCTGTTGATTGCACAGCACTGCGGATTTTGGATGTATATATGTTATGTTGGGTTTAGATGGTGTAATCACGGCAAACGTAGAACTGGGGTCCGACATCACATGTACGGTGGACAGGGGTTATATATGAAGCTCTATGACATTGATTTATTTCCCCTCCACCGCCTTTGTTTTCTTTGAGTACTGGCATTGTATTATGGCCAATCAAATCATCATAGACTCCACCAAGCTCTGGCTTCACTCCTCCAATCACTGCATAGCAATATGTGCTATCCGCCATTGCCCCAAGCCTTCTGGTCGTTATCAGCGTGCCAGTGTTTGAATTGAAAGCTCAGTTTAGGAAAAGTCTGAATGTTGGGTTGGCCACTGGATGGCAACTTTATGACATAACAGCAAGTTGCTTGAGGCCTATGCAGCACCATAATGTCATGGTAGCCGGGCTAGTTGGGCACTGCTCTGTTATATGTGCATATTTTTTTCTCATTGTGACAAAGCCCTAACATGATTAGGTATGCAATGATGAGAGAATTAGATTCACCAGCAGTTTGTTTACCCCACTGAACAATCTAAAACCATCAGGTATCCTAGCAAAACCATGCTTCTGCATTCTCAAGAAAACTCTCAGACAGGACCGCTCATATGACGTCAAATGACTTACCAGGAAAGCTGTGGTAGTGCACCTGCACAAATACAACTTGCACAGGAGAGTTATCAAAAAACAAACCTTGCCAGAAACCTCATCACAAAGTCTTAATAGATGTATCCAAGGCATTTTGGAAACTGGTGAAGAAAAAATAATATACATAGTAGAAATAATAGAGCAGCATATGATGACAGGATGACCTTGCCAGCTGTTAAACAGTTTGTCTGGCAGTAAATTCTGGAAGTAAATGTGGCTCAATCAGTCAAGAGTGAAGCTGGGAAAATGCCGGCTTCTAAACCAGGATATATATATGAATGTCTACCATGCAAGCCCTTGTTCAGGTCCCCTAACTGGAATGTCATTAAAAATCTGTCATTAGATCTAAAACAAACTATTTGAGGATCCCATCCAAACTACGCAGGGCCGAGGGTAATCCATCACTATTAGTGGTTGACCACTCTGGGTTTTCTTGACCGTTTAAATGATGCTCAAAGTGCTAAACTGTGATGTTGAGAATATCCCAGACCTCACTTACACTTTCCATTAAAAACAATCACCATTCTCTCTCTCAGCATTTCATTTCTCAGCATTTTCTCTCCAGCATTGTCTTTTGAACTTTATCTTAACATTATGCTTAACATTTTTTCCAAACAGGGGCATTTGCTGGGCATGTAAAGATCCGGGGCTCAGCCTAATAAATACATATACATATAGAAGCTGAATAGTCATTCAGCAAAACTCATCTTGCTTAAAATCATACAATAAATAATATTTAAAATCTAAATGAACAAGCTATGATGAAAAGCATTACATCTGTACAGTGTTATGTCCTGATAAACACTGTTAGAGGTCTGCAGCCGAGTTCGAAAGGCCTTACCAAAGACTGTAGGTCAATATGACCTTCAGGATAGGCTTTAATTGTATAGTTTACAGGCATTTCACACACACACGTGGCTGAACATGCTCCTGGGCCATGCTATAAGGTTCAGAGCTAGTTAAAACAAAAATTATTAAGAACCCTGGGATCCCAGTCCAGGCAACGCCCCTGCCTCCAACCCCTTTTTTCCTCCCATGATGTTCCTCCTGCACATCAGTGTTGAAATTCAAGGTTCCCTGTGTTGTCCTGGTCTGATGTGTGTACATAAATATGCTTTTTCATGTCGCCCCACACTCCCCAAGGTTAAACACCGGGTTCACAGATTCACCTCTAATTGAAACTGCTCATCTGCTGAAGCTGCTGATGTAGCGACCTGGCTTTTGTACCGCCTAGTGTATTTTACTTGCCTGCTGCTAATCTGTCTCCATCTGTCTCTATTAATTAGAAACCGAAGAAAATGTTACAGAGGGGAAGAAGCCAGGTAAGTCCTCAGGCAGTTGCAGCTCATTTAAAACCTTGAACGCTGTTATCATTTAACGCATCTCCACATGCAAATTGTTCAGTTTTCACAAAACACACCTTCATTCATGCTGTATTAATATGTAAACAGCCAACTGTAACTTAAATCCAACAGATATGTAAAAGCAAATGTACTTTACCCTGTTCTTCAATGGGCAGGACCCCCACAAGACCACCACAGAGCAGGTATTATGTTCTTAGCACAGCACTGACACGGACATGGTAGTGGTGTGTAGTGCTGCTGGACTGTGACTCAGAAGTGACTCAGTGTCAATAGTCCACCAACCTAAACCATCCAGCCAACATCCTATGGGCAGCGTTCTGTGGGCAGCGTCCTGTGACCACTGGTGAAGGACTAGATGAGCTATCGTCTTTGACTGTACATCTACAAGGTGGACCAGCAAGGTGTCTAGAGTCTAGGTGTCTAGAGTGGACAGTGAGTGGACACAGTGTTCAAACACTCCAACAGCACTGCTGTATCTGATCCACTCACACCAGCACAACACACACCAGTGTCACAGAACAATCTACCACATATAATACCAGCTCTGTGGTGGTCCTGTGGGGGACCATTGAAGAACAGGGTAATAAAGTATACAGAGAAGCATATGCACTACAGTCTGTAGCTGCAGAACTACAGGATGTACCTGTATGGTAAGTGAAGCTGATATATGTGTAACTCCATGAGGGATAATACAAATGTGTATACGCTACAAAGCCTATATAAGTAAAAAAATCTTCAGTGTGCTTTAATGCAATGCTGGGTTTAGGTAGCCTTTAGTTTTTTGTCAGACAGACACTTCTGTTCATCTGTCAAATGTGAAACGCACTGGCCCAGAGTGAGAAGTGATTTGATAAAAAACGATTAACCCCCGCTGACTCTAAATCAGTTCACATACTCACTACTGCTATTCATATTAGCACTGAACACTTGTCAAGCATCTTTCTTTCAGGGCCTTGTGGGCAGCTGCTCTGATTTCAGGATCTTTAGACAAGGAAAAAAGGCTTCTACTGATCATGTAAATAATTCAGTGAGGTAGCTCCAACTGAGGCGCTTAATTCACAGAACACCTGCTGGGCAATTTAAATATGACTGGAAACGCTGATGTGTAAAAGGGAGTGAACGGATTTCAAAGCCACCTCCAAATGACGTTAACCCCTAAATATCAGCTTGAAAATGTATTTGATAATGGAACGGCATGGGCAAAAATCCCATTCAGCCTGAATAGAAATTTTAGCACATAACTAAGAGTCAGGTCAGGTAACGTTCACCTGGCAACCAGCAAAACCAGATTCGTCCTTCAAACTGCCATCTTTGCTCCAGATGTTTTCTACTACTCTGGAATGATACCTAAGCTGTAGTTGCTCTTAGAACTGTATCCATTATATAATCAAGTAGTCACTCAGTCAGTCACTCAGTCAGTCACTCAGTCAGTCACTCAGTCAGTCACTCAGTTAGTCAGTCAGTAAGCAAGCAAGCAAGTCAGCCTGACATTTATTTCCCTCAGAAGTACATTGAGTGGGGCACTCGTTTTTAATGCAGCCAAGCATTTACATCTTAAAGGGTTTAAAAAAAGTATAATGTAATTTAATATGTTAAAACTAAAATGCAAAAAGGCAACATAAACAATCTGACAATGCAATTAACCAAGATAAATGAAGCAAAGAATTTTTAAAATAAGATTGAATAAGATTAAGAATGAAGAATAAGAATTAAGGAGGCAAAATTCAATTACTCAAAAATAAAAAAGTCTGAATTAAAAGGATTTGAAAAACTACTAATTATGAACAATATAAATAGTAAGAAGTGAAAAGATAAATAGTATAAATATATATAGATAAAAAGTAAAAAAAGTAGAGGTGTAATTTTTTTATTTTTTTAAAAAAATAATTACGGGCTGACAGTGTGAAGTTGGTTTAAAGTGAAGTGGTGACTCCAGGGAGCTGAATTTGAGAGACTCCTGTAGTAAATTCCAGCTCACCGGTGCACTATAGCTAAAAGCAGATCTTCTCAGGATGTAATAGCACTTACAGTTGGCCAGAGCAGCTCTAGCAAAAATCTGGATCCAATGACGCTGCCATGTTTAGCGTCACTGCACGATCAGTTCAGTCTTTTTCTATATGCTTGACTACAGTTAGAAATGGGTGTGACAGAAACTCAACACACCTTTGGATTACCTGTGTTCTTTCAGGACTGTTTTTGTAAACGCTGGGGTAAACGATCACCGCTTTCTGTTCAACAGGAAAGATCCCATACTTTCAGTGTGTGTTAGTGGGTGGAAAAGCCAGCCAGTACCCCTTACGTCCGTTGTCTCCTGCAATGACTCCTGCTATTAGCCCGGCCATGATGAGAGCCATGATGGAGCAGAGAGCCAGCGTGCTGGAGCAGAAGGCCAAAGCAGCGGGACAGTAACCCAGCCGTTCCAAGCTGAGGACACATCCTGCTCCTGAGCTGCTGCAACCCATTTAAAATGGTATATACTGTGCTATGTAAAAGGTTGAACACCTGCGGTTAAATTTTTTGTTTTTCTAAGTGAAAATAAGTCAACCCATCCTCTACAGACAACCTGCGGCATTTCTTCAGCCAATTTTAGGCCACCGTTTGCAGATTATTATGGTACCAGTCAAAAGTTTAGACAGTAAAGTAAAGACTACAGGCTTTAACAGCTCCAACTGATGAGAGTTTGAAACAACAGATATCCTGATATACCACATATACTCTTGATGTACCACAGAATGATATTTAAGCCATATCGTCTTAAAACCCTCCCAAATGGAACTTTACAGGAGGACAGAACAGCTTTCTTAACTTAGATATTTAGTTACACAAAAAAATTTTAATCTCTTTCAGTTTGGTGAATATTCATAATGGACCGACCAATAGAATTGGTCCAAAACTACTCAGATAACAATCTTGCTGTATCAATTTCATATCAATTTGTCAATTCCTCATAAAATGTATATATCATTTACACTACCAGTGAAGTTTAGACACACCCATCTAAATGGATGGAGTTGGTGATCTTGAAGACTCTACAGAGTCACTGATGAGAGTCTGAACCAGTCCATATCCTGATATACCACATCTACTCCTGATGGACACAGTATGATACTCCTCCATATCTCCACCTCTAATATATATGTAGTGGTGTAAAAACTTTGAGCTCTTTTTCTGCACAGTGTAAAAGCTCTAGCTCTCCTTTCAGGTTAGTGAATATTCATGACGGACCGACCAATAGAATCGCTCCAAACCTGCTTAGTAATAAACCTTGTTCTATCGGCTCCACTGCAGGTTCAGAAAGCTGGTTCCTCCTCCTGTAAAGCTCCATTCTGGAGGTGTTTAAGGTGGACTGTGTAATTCCATGAGAGTTAGTTTATAGTTTGATGTCTTCACTTTTATTCTACCGTAGTAAAAATCTAAACCTTTAACTGGTACTGTACATATTATTAAAAATACATTAAATATGAAATGTGACATGATTTTATAACAACAACAAAAATAATTGTACAATGAAATCTGCAGAAGGCTGTTAACTGGAGGATATATTGATTTATTATTTTTATGAAGGCTTTGACAAGGGGTGGTAAAACTTTTCACAATGTATTGATATATCACAATGTATTGATCATATGTTTCAAAATCTCTGCTGTCATAGCAAATCCTTGGAGTCACATCAGTAACTTTATAAGGAAAGGCAAAAAAATCTTAATTTTGTATAAAAGTCACTGTAACGAGATTTACAGTCATTTGGTTTCTATTGATCCATTCATTATTGCATTTACATGCAAGGTAAAAGGCAGCTGGGATTTCTGAGTTATGTCAAAACAATAATAAAGACAAAGCAGACTAACAAGGTTTTGCTCCGACAGTGGTGACATACTGCAATACACTTTCAGTACATTGCTTGTTGAATGAGAAGCCTCTAAACAGAGCTCTCCACCGAGACAGACGCCAAAACTAAACACCTCAGACAGACTTCCAGACTGTTTTTATTTATTACTATATGACTCTGCGGGTTTTAAAGCTCACCGTCTATTGCTTTAGCAGCCAGCCCATGCTCAACATTACAGAAATGTCCTTGTGAGAGGAGCACAGTCATTCAGGGCCTACACTCTTAAAAATAAAGGTGCCCAAAAGAGTTCCCTTGGACATGGAACCTATTGGTTCCCGGCTTTTCAATGGAACTATGTTTATAAATGAGATGTGGAAAAGTAAATAAGTAAAGAAATTATTTAAATACTTAAATTTAATATAAATTTCAACACAATTAAAACAATTTTTTCTAGTTTTTTAATTTATTTATGTTTTTTTTTTTTTCAGAACAGTACATCTGATAAAAGTGGTGGTAATTTTTAAGCACTTTTTAAATATTACTTATAATATTAATAATCAAGGTTCTGTACAGAGGAATTTATGTATAAATATAAAAACCACCATATTTAAAATAGGGGTGGGTAATATGACAATATGCTGCATGGTCACGATAACCATAAGCCAAAATGAGGTTTTCTGAGCATACACTGGATGAGAACCAGCAGAGCACAGTTGGTCCCCTTTAACTGGATTAGGCGCTATGAAACATATTGTGGTCGTAGTTTTGGGTAGTATTTAATATTATAATACAGTATTTAACAAGACACTGCAGGTGCATTCTGTCCTTTCCACTTTTTAAAATTATAAAGTAAAATTGAAAGAAAATTAAAATTTAAATATTCTGATACACTACAGCTCAAAGGTTTGGAGTCACAGCTTTTATAGAGCCAGGTTCTGTGAAGAAACAGGAATAAAATGATTTCAGACTGCAGAAAGTAAAAATGAAGATGTGTTTTAATGATAAACAGATCTCAGAGTGATTTCATGTTAATTGAGAAATCTGTACAGCGTTGAGAATGAACTTGTTGTCCACAATGCCTCATATTTAAAAACCCATAAATAAATGTAGCTAATTATCTCACTAATAATCTCAGTAATAATCTCATATAATAATAACAGCTATTCATAGTCATTTTTGCCACAAGCTTTTCATCATAATTTGCCACAACTATTGCGAGCATAATGTAACAAAACATATTTATAAATTAATTGTACCATGTTTTAACTTCCCAAACTGTAAACTGTGAAAAAGTATTAGTCTACATTTTGGTTACTAGTTTATAGCATTTCAGTTCCTACAATTATTATTATTATTATTATTATTATTATTATTATTATTATTATTATTATTAATAATAATTTATTTTTCTGAAAATGTCTTAAAGTATTATAATGTTGTACTTTTGCCATATTGCCCATCCCCAGCTCTATCATGAAACTACTGTAACATGACTATATAACATCCACCAACTGAGCTGTAAGAGATCTGGATTCCCTGCATTCAAAACCAAGAACCAAACCAAGAACCACTACTAAGGAACCTTTATTTCTAAGAGTGTACTAGCATGCTAGGAAGTGTAATAGAATTATAGGAAATGTGAGCAGCTGTGTTTGAATCTATCTGTGTTTAAATTTTCTTTATTAATGTACATTATTTGAAATAATCTGTTTACATTTATTTTTCTTTTGACTAAATTATTTTCGTTTTGAAGATTACTTCACAGAGATTTGAATTAAGACTTTAAAAGCTTAGAGTATCTGGCTTTTACATTTATTTCATTAATTTATTTGACTTTTAATTTAGGAGGCTTATCAGCTTCAATGTAACTAGTGGTAGTAAATGTGTTTTTGTGCTTTTTCTGTTTCTGTTTGAAAATTCTAGCCGTGTGCGCACGGGAGGCCTTATCTGCAGGCACAGGCCATTTCCTTTGACTTCACCGTAATAGGATTTATGCAAAGAGCGTCCGTGTTTGGTCACTAACATGCCTTTATCGCCATTGCATCTGTGCTTTGAGTGCACCCGTAGTCTAAGGAGGCCTATACTAAAGATACTTGTTACGGAACGCTTATCTACCTTAAAACAATAAAGACATGCGTTTAATATTCTGATACACTTGAAACCATGGAGCTTGACTGAGTCCCATCTTTAGTCTGTTGGTGTGAGCGCTGTGTGTATGCTAATGCTATGTGTAGCTAACAGAGAAATGTAGTATTTAGTCACTGAACGCTCTCGCAAAAAGAACCTCTGGTAGATTTTGCATTGCAGACGGACGATATCAGTTGGAAATAGTGCGGGCTGCAGTGGAGTTCTGACGTTTGTTTGACTTTTTACTATGACCAATACAGTATCACACAAAAGTAAGTACACCCCTCACATTTTTGTAAATATTTGATTATGGGACAACACTGAAGATATGACACTTAGATACAATGTAAAGAAGTCGGTGTACAGCTATGTTGTCACCACTATGAATATATCCGCATAATTAGATACTTCATTGATGTTACTTTAAACAATTTCAAAATGTAGTTTTGACCAGAGGTGGTGTGAATCTGGTTCCTCCCAATGTTTCTTCTTTCTACTTGAGGGAGTTTTTATTTTCCACTGTCGCCTCCTGCTTGGTCACTGGGGGCTTCTTTCTTTTCTCTCCTTAATGAATTATTATTACTGAATTTCTGTAAAGCTGCTTTAAGACATCAGTTGTAAAACGCACTATATAAATAAATTTGCTGTGCTCTTAATTACAGCAACACACAGCCTTTAATGTCTAAACCACTGACAACAAAACTGAGTTCACCTCAATTAGCTATTATCCCTCCCCGGTGTCATGTGACTCATGGCAACCTGTGAAGTTCTAGTGGACCCAGGAGAGTTAAGGCATTTTTGGAAAATAATGGTGGCCATACAATATATTGACACTTTGGTACACACATCTGTTGCCAGTGGTTTATGCATTAATGGCTGTGTGTTGAGTTATTTAAGGGCACAGCAAATTTCCACTGTTGTACAAGCTGTACACTGACTTCTTTATGTGGTATCAAAGTGTCATATCTTCAGCGTTGTCCCATGAAAAGATATCATGAAATATTTACAAGAATGTGAGGGGTGTACTTACTTTTGTTAGATTCTGTACATACTTCACTGCAGAAATAGGGATATACTGGCAAGTGAAAGCATCTTAGATATAGACATCATACCTAATATTTCACTTTGATGTAATGACACTGACATAACCATGCCATACATGCATCATGGCAGATGCCATATGTTGTCATCAGCTGTCATAACAGATTTTGTTCAGTGCCATGCAAGCATTATGATTCCATAATGTTCACAATATGTTAGGATGGTTAGCATTAAAGTTTTATCAAACTGCAATATGGCACTGTTACATCACTGGATGTGACCTTGGAGGAATTATTATTTCAGTGTTATGCAGCAGGTTTAAATTCCAGTTCTATACACTTGGCTGCACTAGTAGACATACAGATCATATTTCCTGTCATTTCATACAGTAATGTAACCGAGGGACAGGGCATATAGCATGATTGCTCTTTTACTGAACACTGCTGAGTTAGCTGTCCAGTCCTAACTGAATATCGGGTATACCAGGCAGGTGACGTCTAGCCATACAGTTCTTCTTGTTGGTAGGCACATATAGCCAAACAAGCCAATAACTGGACATTACAATATGTGAAAGTTGAACTCTTGAGAGTTCAACTCTTCTGGTCTAAACTGGTTTAGGCTGGCCTGGTGCAGGTTTTGCTGGTCACCCAAGAAAGCCAATACTTATTAGCCAGCACACCAGCATCCAAAACCATATCATCATTGTCCAAAGGAAAACCAGTATCTCCTAAATGGCAACTTTACAGAAGATGTCATGTCTGAAGAATGTGTCTGACTAGTCGTTGCGATGTAAGCAAAGTCATCCAGAGTGGTTCAATGTGCAATGGTTTATTGAAGAGAAACCTACAGGCTCTGATTTATTTAGAGTGGTGGTGATAGTAACTGAAAGTCGCCATGTCAACAACACAAATATAGCCATTTTATTTGATATGTGTGTTTTCTGAGTGGTTGATCATGGTGAAATAGTGTTAAGTCTAGAAAAACAAATTTTCTATGGGGACTATATTGTCTTCTAACCCCAATGAAATATCTCTCCACCCAGAAATTTAAACCATTAGTTCATATCTGTTGTTTTTTATCTCAACATTTACGTTTATACGTTTATTTGGGCGACGCTGTAATCCAGAGCGGCTTATAGTTTAATCAGTTCTTGCAATGGTTGGCCAAGGTAGTGTTAGGAGTCTTGCCCAAGGACTCATATTGGTATAGTGCATGGTGCTAGCACAAGTAGGGCATCAGGTAGGGAATCGAACCCCAGCATTGTACCAACCACCAACTTCCTAATTCCATGCAATAGGCAAGTGTCCTCCGATCACACCAGTGCTAGGAACATGAAAGTTAGCACACACTTCCTCTAGGTCCTCCAAAGCCAATCACCACATCTTGGTGGTGTTCTGTCCTGTTATCTTGTCCAGTCCTGTTACGTCAGCTGACAGATGCTTGCAGCGGCTGAGTGCTGGGGGGGTGTGAAGAAGGACCATTCCACTCACCCAGTGACAAGGTCAATTATGCTCTCTTGGACTCTTTGGGATAGCTGTGACATCACCAGGGATCGCACTTTCCTGATGATGGGGCTAACACTTAGTTGGCTGTGTAGCTCAGGAGCCCTCTCAAAGTGTCTCAGGTATCAGGAAATGTATGCATAACTCTTTATGATAAGAACTTTGTGTGAGAGAGTCTGTAGAGGCATTAGATGTCTGGTTCCTGTCACCACCACTGTAAACAATTCAGACCGAGCAAATCACATCAGACCTCTCTGAGTGACTTTGTCCACTTAATGATTTGGTCATGATCAAGCTTATACCCTATAACGAGAAACGGTTGATACATAGCCCACATGTAAGGTGCTTTTTCTTGCCCAAATATCACGTTTTGCAGTCTTGAAGATGGCAGTGTGGTGTTACCGTGTCGTTTGCTCACTGACGCCAGTGCTGTCGTGCTCCTGGAGCGTTTCCCAACCTGTGGTAAATGCTCCAGGCCTTTAACTTGATTTTCTTCATTGTCTTATTCAAGCATCGATTTGTGTAAGATATTGATTTTTCATTTCTGTATATGAACGGTCGCTGGACCTAAAATATGCACGTAATGGCATTAGCCTTTGTAAGGGGCAGTAAGCCACATGGGCAGATGAGGAGAGAGCAGAAGGCACTGCTTCGCATACAAAGTATAAGACTTCACATGCTTACAGCGAGAGTGTGCGGCGCACTTTCTGTACAGTTGTACTGCCATATGGTTGCGTTTTTGATCATGACAGAAACAGTCAGCTGTAACAGCATGAGTGAGAGCGGAGAAGTAGGCCACAGGAATAATCTGGCTTTGAAGTTACTGGGTGCTGTTTGCCGCTCATGACGTCGTTACTGTTCAGCAGTTGGTATGCCAGAATTAACAGCAACGCTGGTAACTGAGAACTGGAATATGTTTTAGATTATTTATTTTTCTGAGGAAATACCACTGTTAGCATTTGTGTGCAGATGTCCAGTGCTGTGCAATAGTCAGATACTATCCTTTTCATATCATTCTTTCATTTTTCGGTATTTGCCTTTATTACATCTCTCTATTCTTTTCCAGCGATTTGTTTTCAGTATCAATGCCTCAAAAGTTTATTCTTGGTTGCAAGTTGAAATTTGGGTGTGTTTTCTAATTCTTACAATTCCAAACAATCTTAATTAAATTCACACACACACACATACACACACACATACATACACACACGTATATGTACATACACCAAACACTTCAATAGGTCCTTGTATCTACACTTGTAGTCCTTTTTATCAGCTCTTCGTACTATATAGGAGTACCTTTGTAGTTCTGGATTAAGAATAGTCCGCCCACCAGAATATCAGTATAGCGTATATATATATAGAGGATGACCAATACAAACTGTGTAGCAGCAGATGAGCTATCGTCTCTGACTGTACATCTACAAGGTAGACCAGCAAGGCACAGCATTTAGAAACTACAGTCTATAATTACAGAACTACAGTGTGCACCTATATGATATGTAAGTGTAGAGACAAAGAGCTGTAACTAATGAAATGGCCAATGTGTGTGTGTGTATATATATATATATATATATAATGATACTCTTATCCAGAGCGACTTACAAGGTTAATCATATTACAGGTAGGCCAATGTAGTGTTAGGAGTCTTGCCCAAGGACTCTTATTGGTAGAGCACAGCACAGTCACCCAGACCGGGAATCGAACCACAATCACCCACATGAGATGGCGGCTTCCTGGTGGTTAGTGGTGTTGTCTGCTGTGCCACACCAACCACACACACACATACACACACACACATTATATATATATATATATATATATATATATATATATATATATATATATATATATATATATATATATATATATATATATATGTGTGTGTAAAGGGTTTCTGATTTTTGCACGGTGCTGTTGATTTCATGTATAACACTTTGATTTGATCCAGTTGTAATGTGTATGCTAGAAAACACAAGGCACTGAATTTACTAAATCTGAATATCATCGCTGTCCAAAGAAAAACATGTATCTCCATTTAGTTGATTTTTTACTTTTATGCCTCATTTGATCACATAAGCTGCTGTTTACACTGTCTGGAAATTTCATAAAGAATAGACCAACATAAATGGCACAAAACTGCTGGGAAAACGTCTGGTTCCATTGACTTCCGTTCAGATTAAATGAGGTTTGAGCCTCTCCAGTAAAGTTGCCATTTTAGACATACCTGTTTTTCTTCGGACAGTGATGAAATATTAAAACACAGTTATTGCCAGTTTTGACTTCAGCTAAAGGAGATGTGCAACACCGTGTTGATGCATTAGACTCATGTGTAAAGGATGTACACATTTGAATCAGTTCCTTCAGCATGATAGTGAGCAGTAAGTACACATGACTGATGTAGTTCTTAATAAACATCTCTTCAGCGGTTTCCGTTGGGGATAATGGGAGGAATGTTATTCATCTTGACCTTCTCTGGGTGTTGGGGGTTTTTCTTTTCTCTGCATGTGGATTTTGTTGTAGATATTTCTGTTATATGGCATGTTGTCAAATACTTTTGTCAATAAAGGGAAATGATGCACTGCTCCTGAATTAAAACTGGCTCATACTAGCCTACCAGGCTGCACCTTCTCTCTTCATTGAATTGTTTTGTTTTGCTCATTATAGTTTATTATGCGTCCATTGATTTCTGCATGACCTTGCTTTCCTCTATGTCCTGTTCGATGCAAACACATTTAGGTCTCTGGAGCTGTTTGGACAGTATAGATAGATGGACATCCTGCATCATTTGAAACAGGCTTCCAGGAATGATTCTGTAGCAAGTAACCCAGTTTATACCATGATGTGATGTAATACAGACTCAACCGCTTTAGTTGTTCTTGGCTTATTTGTTATGACCTGGACTGGGAGGCAGGCAGCACGTAGCTTTAGTGGGGCAAATCCAACACTGACAGTCCTCAAAGCTGGCTGGGGCAAAACTAAAAGTATGTAAAGAACATTGAAGGTCAATCCACAACAAAACCTAGGGGCTGGATTCTCTGAAGTTTACCTCTGTCAGGACACTGAAATATGCAGACAGCATCACTACGATAGGGCTGATCTCGAAAGACGATGAAGATGCCTATAGTCTGGAGGTTGAGTTAATCTACTGGTGCAAAGAAATTGATCTTGTCCTGAATATAACAGAGAAGACCACTGAAATGATCTTTGAGTTCAGAACAAAACAGGACCATCAGCAACTACCTCAAATGGCATCTCAGTTCTAATCCAATCTATTGTAAAGAGCCCAGCAGAGACTACTACCGGAGACAACTCACAAGTCAGGCAGGATCTACTGGTTCAATTTCCGCAGTCATAATCCAGAGCATCATATCACTTTCTGTTACTGTCTGTGGAAAAACATCTCAGCACACAGTAAAGAAAATGGACAGAATCATCACTAGAGCATCAACAAGTTGCCTACATACAGTGCCAGTCAAAAGTTACTTATTTAATATTCCTTATTTTGGGCTTATTGTTTTAATTTTGAATAAAGGTGAAGACATTAAACTATAAAATGGCACTCATGGAATTATGCAGTCCACCACTCTTCCAAAATGGACCTTTACATGAGGATGAACCAGCTTTCTTAACCTTTAGTGGAGGCTGACAAGGTTTATTTCTAAGTGTCAGAAACCAAGGACCAATGTGCAGAGAGTTAAAAGTCAAGTAGGCTTAACAATAGGGGAGCTGAACACATCAACAGCACACAAACAAACATGAAAGGGGAAGGTGAGATCAAAGTCATGAAACAGGCTAAGGTCAGAAGCAGGATAGGCAGTCAGGGAGGCAAGCTGAATACAGGGGAGAGACAGGGAGAGTAGAGTCAGAGAGTACAAGAGAACGAAAGCCAAAACAGACAAGCAGGAGATCGGTAGTCAAAATCCAAAGGAGGTCAGAACCAGAGTCGAGCGTAGAGGGAAATGCTCAGGATTGCAAACGGTGGGGTTGGCAAAACTTCACAATGAGGGAGTGTTTGGGTGAAGCTTAAATGCATGTGGTGATTGGAATCAGCTGGGCTAATAGTAAGGAGACCTAGGGCACATGTGGGGGTGATGTCATCGAGCGATGCCCTCTGGGAAATTGAGTCCGGAGTAGCCGAGGAGCCTGGAAAACCTGGAAGCGTGACACTATCACGTTTAGAGCGATTCTATTGGTCGGTCCATCATGAATATTCATTAGACTGAAAGGAGAACTAGAGCTTTTACACTGTGCAGAAAAAGAGATCAAAGTTTTTACACCACTAAATATATATTAGAGGTGGAGATATGGAGGAGTATCATACTGTGAGTATATCAGGATATGTTTTGTTTCCCACTCTCATCAGTTGGAACTGTTAAGTCTAAGTCTTTAAGATAACCCAAAACATCTGTTTGGTTGGGTGTGTCTAAACTTTTAACACACACACAGTACAACATTCCATAAGCAGTCAAGATCCTGGATAACTGTGGGGCTAAATACCAGGAGTCCTGGAGGTGGGAAACTCTGGTTTACCTCTTGGGCCCCCTAAATGTCTCAAAATCAAAAGGTTGGTAATTGATATTCTTAACTAGCTAGAGCTGCAGCACTGGTCCGCCTCAGGGTGGTGCTGTAGCAAGCTGGCTCATCCAGTTGGTCCTTCATAGGCTAGTAAATGATTCAAGTTTCACGCTCAGTCATGCATGTGATGCAAGCATGGATGGGCCTCATCACTGTACCTAACAGACCCAACAGCCATGACAGCGGACATTCAGTGAGCAGTGATGGCTTCACTGAGTCAACTTGTGCAAGATGCTACAGCATCGCTACAGACTGCAATGGTGTTGTGGCGGACTATCATGGAGTGACTCAGAATGGCAGAAGGCCATCTTTAGTGACAGGTCCTGCTGTTGTCTTGGTGGAGACGAGCAATAAACTCGCATGGAGGCACTGTGGGTAGCACCAAGGTGGTTTGTTGTCATGCATCACACATCCAGAAGGCCTGGTGTCACTCCACCTCCACCCCTACCGCACCATCTGCAGGAACTGTGTGAGAGTAATCAAGCTGCACGGGATGGACTATCACAGGACACCATTAGGAACTTCTACAGCTCCACGCCGGGACGTCTGGCATGCTGCGTTAGTAAACACGGCGGCCCGATGCCATACTAAGAGACACTGCTTCTGTATGTGTAGATCAATAAATATTGATCATATCAGTCTAAATTGATGCAACTATTCTTTTGAAAATGAGTGTAAAATATTTGCTTTATTATACAGTGTGTTTCCATTTCTGTGAAAAGCCTCAGTTTATTATTATTATTATTATTATTATTATTATTATTGTTGTTGTTGTTGTTGTTGTTGTTGTTGTTGGTGGTGTTTTGGCAGTGGTGGTGGTGGTGTTGTGAGAGGTCTTGTAGAAAGAGGTGGAATATTATTGTTGATATTACATATTATTGAATTTATTACAACAATCAAATTAAGGAGAAAAAAAAAATCCTGCTCCTTTCAGACCTCTAGCTCAGAAATAAAATGAGTTGTATAATACAGCAAGAACATTTTTATGATTTAAATGTGCATCATTATTATCATTTTTATTATTATCCTAAATAATACATGTGTATACGGATTACGGTGACTGGAAATTTACCATGGTTCCCTCCCTTTCGCTGTGACTCACCTGATGCTTCCCGTCCACGCTGCAGTGTGAATCACACTTGAAGTGGGAAGCTCAGCTCCAGCCATGTGGAGGGTTTTGAGGGCGAACGCTCCTTGAACGTTTTTTCTCCAGGGCATTTCTCAGCTGTTGTCTGGGCCTACTTGTTAGAGGCGCTCATGTTTTTAATTGAATCAAATGCTCTGAGTTATTGGGCAGAAACGGAAGCAGATGGAGTGGCGTTGACTCCGCATGGGCCTCTTGCTCCCTCCAGCACCGGCTGACTTAGCCCACATCCATTAAGACCCGGCATAAGAGGAGCACACTATTTTAAGCTGAATTCTCCACGGCTTCCCGGCTAAAATAAACATCATCTTAGCCGAGGTGTGGGCCTCTGGTCCCCAGCCTGTATGAGCAGCCCAAGCAGGCCAGCATCAGCTGATGAGTGTGGATATGTGGGTCAGCCAGAGGACTGAATTACTGCAATGTGCTTCATGCTCAGTTCTGAGCTGCCTCCACATAAATAATAAAGAGGAGGCGCTTCGCCTTAAGGCACCCAGTATTCCTCCTAAAAAGTCTTACACTACAGTAGTTTGGCACAGATGTCCGCCATCGCTTCATGCAGAGTCTTAAGACGTTTTAACACACTGCTAATATTCAAATAAATTAAAAAAATGAAAACAATGAAAGGTAGTCTCGCAAGTCTCCAGGGCCCAAGTGTCTTTGGAGGGCCCCTGCAATCCCACAATAATAAAGAACGACCTCAAAAATGAGATTAATCGACCAATATTAGTCAATTAATATTTATTTCTATGGTGCTTTTTATAACCAACTTTGTCTCAAAGCAGCTTCACAGGAAATCAGTTTGTTATAAAGGAAAAGAAAAACACGGGGTTAATGTACAGACGTAGGAAAAGGACACTGAGTCCAAGCCCACCTTAAGCAAGCCAGAGGCCAATCAACAGTTGTGTTTACGTGCACTTTAGGACTCTCAGGGATGTCTAGTATGATGACCACATGTCCCCAGTTACCTTCATATGTCCCTATATCTAACAGAAAATTCACGAGAAATAGTGTGTAGCAACAAATTACAGAACTTATTGAATAGGGATCAGTGGGAAAGAATCCAGAAGAAGACATCGAGGTCTCAGAGCATAGACATATGAGTGTGAGGGTTTTGTCGAGGTCTCGCGTAACGCTCCGAAACGAAGAAAGTGGAAGGAAATTTGCCTGTATAGAGAATCAGAATGTTGAAAGAGGGGGAGAAAAAAAAAAAAAAAATGACTGTTAGATGAAGGAAGCTCATGTTGTACAAAAAGGACATAGGAAGGGACATGAAGAAGAGATTTTTATGGGAATAAGAAGAACGAAGAGAAGAAAGAAGGGGAAGAAAAAAGTGAGCGTTGGAACTCCGAACCAGAGAAAAAAAAAAAGAGGAAAAGCTTGTAAGAGAGGAGTCCAGAAAGGCTGAAAAAAGAATTATAAAGAAAGAGATAAACATAGAGGAAGAAGGAACACCAAGAAAGAAAGAGAAGCAGAATTAGAAGAAGGAGGCGAGAAAAAAGGACAAAAAAGCAGAGGAAAGGAAGCAATAACAAAAAAAAAAGAATAAAAGGAAAAGAGAATAGAACGAAGGAAAGGAACAAGGATAGATAAAAGAGAAAAGGAAAAAAAGAGAAGAAAGACAGGAATAAAAATAAAAAAGCGAGAAGGAGCAGAAAGAAAGAAGAAAGAGAAAAGAGGAAAAGAAAAAGAATGATAGAAGAAGAGAAAAAGAAAATAGTGGAAAAGAGAGGGGTCAGAAGAGGAAGAAGGACTGAAGTACTATAAGGAAGGAATTGTGCAAATGTATTTTCAGAAAGAGGACTCAGTCTGAGGAAGACGACACGATAAATGAAAAAAAGAAAGAAGAGGCGCTTCGCCCTAAAGATGGGGCAAGAAAAGAAGTTCAAGAAGAAGGACAAAAGTTTTAGATAGGAAAGATAGGAGCAAAGGTGTAGGAAAGAGGCGATAAATAATAGAAGAATAGCTGAAAAAAATAATAGACAGAAGAAAAATAAGATAACGATGTAAAACCAAAAGGGAAATATTAACAATGTTAATTAAAGAAAGAAAAGAGCATAAAAGAAGAAAAAGAAAAAATGCTTAAGCAGAAATATCGAAAAGGGACAACAGATAAGAAAAGACAGTAGGACAACAAAAGAGAAAGAAAAAAAGAACAGAATATTGAAAGGTATAAAGGACCTATACACAAAAGGGAACGGAAAACAGACAAAAATAAACAGAGAAAAGTGAGAGAAAAAAAAAATTAATAGGATGACTAAAAAAAGAGCAATTTAAGAGAGGCAATTAATAAATATTGAGCAAATATGGACGTAGTAATTGTTATAATGAACAAAGAAAAAAAAAGAATGTAATTAATGCAACCACATGAAAAAGACTCCATAAAATGTCACTTAGAAACAGAGAATAATGAAGCATCAGCAGGAAAAGAGAAATGGTTGTAGGACAAGGCAAACACAAGCAATGTAAGGAAGACACTAAAAGAAAAACAACCGATGAGAGGAAAAAGTAAGGAATAAAGAATACGGAGAAAAATAAAGCAGAGGAAAGGATTTTTAAAGAAAATGTCCCAAATCAGCCCACCACTAGTGAAAATATTTCATGGAAAAGAAAAGGGGACCATCCCCGCCCCCCTAAGGTAAAGAGTATAAATGTAAATTAGTAAGGAGAAAGATAAAAAAGAAAGATTTGAAGAAGAGGGATAAATTTCAAGGAGAGTGTTGAGTATGAAACAATGGAAGGCCCATGGAAAAGAAAGAGAAAGTTACTGCAGATATGAGAAGTCACGAGATATCTAAGACAGGAAGAAAAGGAGATGAAGACAGACACGAGAAAATAACGAAAAAAGTAACAAAAAAAAGTTGCAGAAAAAAAAAAAGAGGAGAAAAAGACCGGAAAATAGAGAATGTTCCTAGAAAAGGAAGGGAGGAAAAACAAAAGATTTTGAAGAAAAACAAGAAGAAGGGAGACCACATAATGCGAAGGAGAGTGAGCGCGAGAGGAAAAAAAAGACCAAAACAAACTGCAAAAAATCGAAAATTACTGAAAATACCATGACAGTAGGAAAGCAGAGAAGAAACGGACAAAAGAGATACAAGTTCTGGGGAATGTAGAAGATTAAAGATGGAGAGAAAGTGTAAAGAACTCCTAATAACGATTAAATGTCAAGTGAGCCCCACAAAGAGGAGAAAAAAAAAAGACTAGGGTAATAAATGGAGAACAAAGAAAGTGCGAGAAAGAGTTAAAGGGCTATCATAAATGTATAAGGCGATATGGTTAGTGTTGACTACTTGCACCCGGAATACGTGCCATACGTAAAAAGAAAACTGAACAGGTTTGTTTCAGAAATGTTAATACAGGGAATGACAACACATATATTGTGTTCTTCATACGGAACATATGGCAGAGATGAGTTCACCTCACACGGTCCAATCAATTTACCCATGAAAAATATTGCAAAAAAAAGTAAAAAACGGTAAAAAGAAACAACACATAATCAACACCTGAAAACTCAGATGTCAAGGACAACACAACGCTTATTACACGATAAAAAGGAAGCTCGTACAAAACCTGTCACAATCAACATCTTTATGGGCCTCTATGCCAACCTATCTTCCTTTATAACTCAAGCCTCACCCTACAGAGTACTATACATTCCACCTGGCCCTCAACATAAATCAACACATTTTAGCAGTCCTATACCCTTTACGTAGGACGTAACATCAGGACACTCTGCAGGACACACACAAACATTACTCACAGCCAATGTGTGACCCCCCCTGACGTCACAACTCCACTGCATAGGTCCCACCACTGATCTTCTCTCCTCCCCCTTCTATCCATCAATGACACCTCTCAGGTCCCCCCCCCATTGCCTCACACGTCCATCTACCTCCGCTCTCCAACACACTCTAACCAAACTTCCACCACCCTCACCCTCACTCTCCCTCCCCCTAGAGAGGAATGGTAACATCCTGGATCCTCATCTTACAGATCAGGGATCTACCTCTCAGCTCCCCCATGTTCCCCTCTACAAAGCCATCCAGTACTCTCTCCCACCCCCCTTTACATCCCCTTGCTTCCTCCCCAAAGTGCTCTGCCCAAAATACATAGATCTTCCACCCACCTGCCCGCCCTACCAAGTCTTCCCTCCCCCTCCCTTTCCTGGCTTCTTCCCCTTCCCTTGTTACCTCCCTTCCTCCTCTGCTCCTCCTCTATCTATCCTCCCCCATCTGGCCTTTCCTCAAAGCTTCCCTTACCCTCAATCTCCTTGTCCCTAGTCGCCCCGCCTCTCTATCCTATCCCCCTCCCCTGTACAGCCTCCCCTCCCCCCTCCCTCTGCCCCCCCCCCTCCCCCCCCCCCCCCCCCTTCCACTCCCCGCCCCCCTCCCCTCCTCACCCCCTCTACTAAGCCTTCCCTCTTCCCTCAGTCCCAGCAAATCAGCTCCCGGTCCCCCCCCCCCCCCCACAAGAATCCGCTTCCCTTCTCCTTCTCCCATGCCCCCTCCCCTCCCCCTCTCCCCCATGTTCCCCCCTCCCCCCCCGCCCCCCGCCGTCCCCACCCCCCCTCACAAACTTCTCTCATCCTTTCCCGCCCCCCTGAGTCCTCATCCTCCTCCCCTGCCCCCCCCCGCCGGCAACTCCCCCCCATGTCTGGGCCTGCAGGTCCTTCCTGCTCCCATTATATCCCCTCCCCCTCCCTCCCTGCCTGGCATTCAGCACTCTACCTTCCCACCCTACCCCCACGTACCGGGAAAGTACGCGACTGTAAAGATTCTGACGCTGCTACGGCCTCTGGTCCTGCTCGTCCCCGGCTCTCCTACCTCCCACTCTACACCCCACCTCCACGCCGATCTTGAGCTCTGTCCCGTGACACTCACCCGCCGCTCACCAGCCATCTCTTCCCCTTGTCTGTTACTTTATCTCACACAGTCGTATTCAACACTCCCCACCCCCCCAACCACACAGATTTTCCCTACTTCATTCCCTCCTCTTCCCCCTGGCTCCTCACAATCTGATTCTATCACGCCATTCCACACTACTTGACACCGCCCACTCCCTGTCCCTCACTGCAAAGACTGCCGCCTCACAACCTCCCGCATCATTCCACGTAATAAGTCAAACTGACACCTCTTAACCTCTCCCGTACGTGAATTACTCCCTCCCGCATGCCCCGGCTTTCAACTCCACCCTCCGCCACCCCAAATATCCCTGCTCCTCCTCTCGCCCCTCACGTCTAAAAGTTGCCTCCTCTCTCTCCATCCCTCGCCCCCCTCTCCACAGTATGCCCCTATCCCCATCCTCATGGCTCACCTCCCGCCCCTGATTCGTGTTCTACTTCGCTCTTCCACCACACTTCTACTCCTCTCCTCCACAGTCACCGCATTGGTGGGTAACGCTCCCCATACTGCCTGTCCTTTTCCCGGACTGCCCTCCCACACGCCTCACTCCTGCCCCTCTCCGCCCTGCCCCATCTACCGATACTCCTCCCCCACACTGTCCCTCTCGCCTGCCCTCCCCTCCACCCTCATCCCCGGATCCCCGTCCACTTAGATACCCCTCCCCTCCATTACCCCCACCTCTTCTCCCCGTGTCCCTCCTACAGCACTCCGTGTCTCCCCCTCTTGCATGACGACCCTCTTCGCCCCCTTCCTACTTCCTGCTGCCTCCCGAACCCCGACTGGTTCTTCGTGCCACCGCAAACCAGCTATTCAGAGCAACTTCGCAGCGAAGGCCGCCCTTGCCTCGCTTCCTCCACCGCCCGCTCCTTCACCCCCCATCCCCCTACCCTATGCGCTGGCTCCCTCCTCTCCTGTTCACTCCTGTGCCACATCAGACGTGGCTCGATCTTCTTCCTTCCCCCGTATCCCAATACTGGATTCTTCCTGTCCTCCCTTGTCCGTCGCTCCCCCCCCCCTTAGCCTTCACTTGTGGGATCTCCCCCCCCCCCCCGTCAGCCCCCCCTCCCTTGCGCCTGGCCAACAGAGGGTGCTCCTGCTATCTACTAATCCCATCTGCTAGTCTAGTTTGAGATACCTCTGTGTAAAACTCCCCCAGGAACTAGTATATGTCAAGTGAGTCCACCCAGGGGTTAAGAGCAAGGTGGGGTTAGGGGGCTATCATACTATCAGGCGACGGTAGTGTTGACTTCTGCTGCCAAAACTGTTGGTTTCTAAAAGAACAGGAATGAAGTTCAATACGTGTGTCTTCATCCCAGGCAAGTCTCCCCAAGTTTTCAGTACCATGGCCTGATACACTTAACCAAGCACACCACACCTCCTTGTTGTCCCATTGTATACACGATCCAGAACCCCTTTACTTGATGGGCGGCTGCCTCTATCTTTATTATCGTAATAGAGGTGATTTAGGCCCACACAAGAATTTACAGTCTCCCTTATCTAGGAGTCAGGATGTCTCAGAGATAACTGTACAGCAGGTGAGCAGATGTAAAATAGGCTTCCCATTGAAGGTTGTTACATGACTAAGGAGCTACTCTCCACATCTCCCACATATCACCCAAGAGAGATGGAACAGGGAAGGGAACAAGAAAGACCAAGTTACAAGCAAGTAAATAAAAGCAAAGGAAAAATAGTTTTAACTGTAGGTATCTGGTTTGTATAGGCAAAGGTTGCATACTCATCGCCTTTTTCATATTTACAAGTTGTTAGGGTATATATAAAGTACAGTTATGAATATCAGAGTTATAGCTAAACACAGTAGCAACAGCGGTAGCAGCTGCAACCTATCAGGGGGTCACAGTATCCCACAACATCCCACCAGCTAATCATCATGCTGCACTAAACCTGCTAGTCTGTATATTTTATAGAGGCAAGCAGCAAAAACCAGTCAAAGTAAAACTAAAGATTGTGAGTTCGGCTGGTCTGCTTGCTGGACTGCATTTCATGGATCGCTGCCCGTGATTAAGCCATGCTACCTGTACAGTGCTAATTTTTGAGGCATATGTTTCTATTACTTAGCATTACATTAGCTTCATAGCTAGCACAGCATGTTGTTTAGTCAAACTGACACTCTAACCTTCTGTACGAGAATTATTTATGGCTCACAAACACAAAAATATTGTTCATATGCATAGAAAGTTGTATACCACAGTATGCACATACATGTCATGTGATGTTTACTTGACACAAAAGTCACCCAGGTGAGTAATGTGCATATGCCGCATTGACTGCTCAGTTCTGCGCGTCTCAGTGTTGTGAATGTCATGAGTCATGAGCGCACGGCTGCTGCAACGCTCTGTAAAAGCAAACAGTTTCTCCGGAAGAGCATCAGCAAGGCGTCCTCGGGGCAGCCTCGCCGGCTTCTCTCCGTTTCACTGTGTCCACATCAGACCGGGGCGATTTCTACAATATGGAGGCTGCTGGTTTGAGTGGACAGAGTGATTGTGAGGGTCGTATTAGCTCTGGCATCTCATGCTCTCGGTGGGGAAATAAAGACTCCAGAGATAAATGCAGTGGGCACGCTGATGAGGGAGCCTCTCAGGCCTGCAGTCGACTGACTCTACACATGCAGACTCTAGAGAACAAAGCAGACCAAATACCACCACAACTGCAAGACAGACCTAAATTTGACAAACACGTCTTCATTAGTGTGGGTCCTCTTGTCCTGCTCATTACAAGCTGCTGGTAGACAGCGGTACTTGTAGGCTGCTCTCTTGAGAGCATATTACAAAGCCCCTTTGCTAAATAATGTAGGAGGACCCAGACTTTTCCTGCTGCAGCAGCCTGGGGTGTGTCCTGAGCGTTGGCAGCGGAGAGCATGAGTGGGTGGCGCAGAAGGTGAGTGGGTGAAAAGGAAGGATCCTGCTGTGGGACGTCCTGTGTAAGATCAGCACATCACCTGGCTTGCTATTCAAGAAAGGTGACCAAGCATACTAAGCAATGGTCCAGCCAAAATTCAGTTTCACCCCTTATCCTAAAGACATGCTTGGACTAGCTTTGAAGCTGATACAGCCAACAAGTCATTAAAGCTTGAGGCCTCCAAATTAGCATTATGCAAACCACAAGAATGCCCAATATCAGTGCCCATGATTTTGCAGTGGGACATCCAACAAGCTCAATTAAGTATGACGGTAGCATCAGCGCCACCGTGGGTCTCCTGCTCTGTTTCATCGTCCGGCATGACCATAACCTTTACAGTGACCTGCGTCTGGCTCTGATCATGAACTCTCTCTATGGGTCGGCTCCATCTTGCAGTTACTCCCTTCTGGACTAATCAGACTGGATCTAATCAGACTGGATCTAATCAGACTGGATCTAATAGATGTCCTGTCTTTCTCGTCTCATCCGGGTTCGACCTAAAGAGCTTGGGTTCCGCCCTTGAGCCTGGTTCCTCTCAAGGTTTCTTCCTTCTCGCAGGAGTTTTTCCTCGCCAGTGTTGCCTCTGGCTTGCTCAAGGGGGGCTTGGACCCAGTTTTTCCCCACCCCCCACCCTCAAATGTCTGTACATTAACTTTGTGGTTTTTTTTCTTTTTTTCTTTCCTTTTCCTATATATAACAAACTGATTTTCTGTGAAGCTGCTTTGAGACAACGTTGGTTGTAAAAAGCGCTATACAAATAAACATTGATTGATTGACAGTAGGTGTCCATATACATTTGGCCAAATATTGTACATCAGTTCACTTTAATAGCTGATAGTAAATTATGCAGTGCCAGAAAGCACATAAACAAGCTTGTCTGAGTTTGCTTAACTTGATTTTCATAATTTAGGGATGTGCTATATTCCTCAGCTACATTCCCTACACAAAAATAAAAAAGTAAGAGATCTTGGGTGAACATTTTGTAAATACAGTCCCAAATCTTCTCTCGACCTGCTCAAACCAGATCCGGCTCTTCAAAAAGGTCACGCAGACTTGTTGAAGTGGTTTAGAACACACTAGGACTTACTGTGAGCTATAAAAAAACTAAAGTAAAAGCCGAACAGTGTATCTGAACGCTGCAGGCAGCCACTTTAGACAACAGGTGTGCCGTGATGAAGTCCACCTCTCCTGCAGATTGACTCCTTCCACGTGCATGCACACCACACAGCCATATGCATACTGGATTATGTTGGCTGATATGTCTCTTGTTTCTGTTTCTAAACAGATATATTCAATAGCGATAGGAATAGTGTACATAATCTGTGGCATCCATATGCCTGCAATGCATGCATGCAAACAAGATTTCTGATTTTTGAAGAGTCTGATTTCATGTTGTCGAATCTGCCTGCCCGGAGAGTTCACCTACACAGACTTGCTCATGGTCATGCAGTTCACAGAATGTCATACCGTGCGCTAAACCCCTTTGACAAGTCTGCGCGACCTTAATGAAGAGCTGGATGTGGTTTGAGTGGGAGGAAAGAGGTATTAGAGATGTATTTACAGGAAAGGTCATTCGCTTGACTATTGGCTTCTATTGTGTTAGCGCCTCATAGCTCCAGCACTGAACTAAAGAAGCAAACTTTGGACACTGAACCTGTCAAGGCTGACCATCTGTCTTCAAAGGGGTGAGTGGGAAATCGTGTGAATCGGATTTTTTCATTTTACAGCTCCTGGAGATGTATCTTCTACCTTCCATCCCATACATCGGGTTACGCAAACTGAAGGTCTGGATATGAGGCATTAGGTAGGGGTTGGAAGTAAGCTCCTCAGAATGGTGGATCTCCATAATCATGGTTGCTTTAATCCATCCAAGTAGGAGAAGAATATCCTTACCCAGGTGTAATGGGTCAATATGGTCTTCTAGTGTTTGAATAGCTTGAATAGGGATGCACAAAAACAAGCTACTGATTAGCTGCATATTAGGCTAACCACCAAGCGCACGCACAGACACCCAGAAAAGAAGTTAGCCACAAGGACTTAGCCTTGTTATAGAGTAAGAAAAAGAATGAAGTTGTTTAATTGAGGTGTATCAATATTTATTGGTTCTATTTTGCTTCTTTCTTAGTTCCATTTTTCAGTTACATAACTTATTTCAGCGTTTTGTTCGCAAGGACATATACACATATTTACTCCTGTTCAACACTTCCCCTTATTTCACAAATGGTCTTCTTTCGGATAACATCTTTATGCTGTATGGGCCTTCTCATTATTATCTCATTAATATATATACAATCAAGGTGATATGAAAGTTAAATAAAGCACAAAAAGGAAAAAAAAAAAAAAACAATGTAGTGTATACTCAAGAAACTTTATAATACTGAACATACTCCTAAAGTAAGTATTGGATCTTTAGAAAAGCAGAGGACTATTCTTTGTCTCTTTGAGTGGGGTAGCTTTGGTTGTAGTGGTAATACATTTTTAGTTCTCCTGTGAGTGCTCATACAAAGCAAGGCTCGAAAAAGGAGACGGTTTGAGAAACATTCCAAATGCTTTAAAACAAAAATAATCAAAACAAGGCTGTCCATAATGGTGCATGAGAAATGTACAAATGACTAGTCGTCTGGAAACACTGGTCCTAACGGTAATACTGAACCCGATTCGGTCCGCAGCAACATTCGAGGATTGAAGACTGTAAGTACTTTCCTTTCCGACTGTAAGCATTCCACATTTTATCAAGTCACCACTCCATAAAGACAGAGAAGCTAATACTGCCTGGCTGAAGGGGATCCTCTGGCAGAGCACAAAGCAGCAGAAAACATTACGTGACATTTATTCTCTGAATCCAAAATGTCAGTTTCTGTCTATTTCGCCTGCTGAAGGCGCGGGTGTTAGCCTGCAGTTCATCAGAACACGAACTGAAAAAGGTGGAAGCCCTTTCAAAGGGATATGCACCAGAATAAACCGCACATGGTGGGCCTAAAGAACAACCTTCCATGCTGTCTCTGCATTGCACTGAACTTGCACTGAGCAGTCGTACCCTCTTGATGGTTCATGATTCATCTTGCTGTACATTCTTTGTATGTGCACCAATGAACTGTTTTGGAAGCCGTCGAGTCCCCTTGCATGGTTTAACCTTTAGAAGATGACAGGCACTAACGAGTGCTTTTACATGCACTTAATAATCCGATCATAATCAGATTTCTGACTATACAAAAAATGGTGTAAACATCATGCCGCACTTTCTTAGATCGGATTAAGGCATAGGAATGCGATGATAGACTCAGTTGGTTTCTCAGTGTATGTATGCCCTTACTCTGATTTCTTTCGTTTTTCTCAGTGTACGGTATAGGAAATATAAAAGCAGTGTGCAGCAGTAAAGCCAACTACATCCTTGACGAACCGAAGGATGCAGATGTTCTTAACATTGTAGATGATGTATGTTTATATTTTCAGGTAAAGTGACTTTGTGTTTGAGTTTTACATTATATTCTTAAGTCACTATGTATTCTGTGAGTTTATTGGCTGGTTACAAAACAGAAATCTGATGACTGCCTGACTCAAGCAGACCCAGAGTGTTCCAATTATGTACTATTCTACTAATGTACTACGGCACTGATCGGATTATTAGGCGCATGGAAACGCACTCGCCGCCATTTTGCTATACCATTCAAATGTAATTACGTGAATACATTCAATTACACAGTGATCTATGCAACAAATTATTTTTGCGTTCCATTTACATTCTGTACTGAGATGTTTGAGTTTGTCTTCTGACTATTTCCTGTTTGTTTTGATGCCAAGAAATTTAACAAATACCATCAAGCCATCACAGAGTATCTTCTCTTCTACTTAAACACACAAATGTGGTATAGATTAGACTATAGATTAAATATGTGTTATAGGATTTCATTCTCCACTTCAGCACATCAGCACATTTTTAAGTCAGTAGTTCTCAGCCCCAGTCTTACATACCTGAATGATTAGGTAATTATGAAGCCCTTTGTGAGCTGAGTCAGATGCATTAGAGCAAGAAAAGGGCCAAAAAAGGCTCCCCAGGGAAGCACTGAGAAACACTGTCTTAAACCTCCCACAGACTGTGTTACTATATAGGCAAATGAACTTGGAATCCAAAGCCAGACTAGACATAAAGTCACAATTTGAAGTGGGAAGTAATTCCAATTTGATTTGAACCTTAAACTTGAACTTCAGTTGAAGCTAATGCATTTTTAGTGTATACTAGTACGCTCCTTTATTACTAAATAAAGAATACTGAATACTGAAGAGAAGAATTTACTTGATTCAGCCATTTCTGCCTGGATAAGACATCAGCACAATCACTGCCAAATATAAATAACCCAAAAGACAATACTGTCCTCATGTAATATACCATATTTCATTCATCATTTTTATTGAAGTCAATTTAGCTTGTCAGCATTGCGTTTTGTCTCTTCATCACATTGCAGCTTATGAAACCTATAGTTTTGTCTCTTCATCACATTGCAGCTTATGAAACCTATAGTTAGAAGAACAGGAAAAAGAATGAAGGACTTTTGAGGTTGGCAGAGGGTAGGACTGCTCATTTCAGATTCAGTGCAACAGAACACAAAGCCAGAGACTTTCCTACAGTGGTCAGCACTGCTCATTTTGTATCAGCCACAGACGATCAAGGTCCAAACCCAAAAACTACTGTGGACAGCTCTAGTACAGGCTAGGCGACTAAGCCAGACCATGTGTTAAATCATCACGACAAGCTGATCTATGAATATCACCTAAAATGAGCTAATATTAATGTGTTGTAATTTGCACCAACATTCAATTCACTATGCACGTTAGGGACTGACTGTGCTGAATGCAAAAAAAAAAAAAAAACTTTTAACATTAAAGAATAGTGCAGTTCGGCCTACCTTCCCTTCATGAAAGCAGAAGCATTCTCCAATTCATTTTGTTCAACACCTGCGAAAAAACTTGTTGCACTTTAATCGAAAAAAATACCCCTAAAGGGAAAATTCAAATAGCCCACCATAATTAAAAGCCAATACGTATTGGTGGATTTTGTTCCCTCAATGTCCATGGTCTATTAATCACTTCCTCACAGGCAGTTATATTATTGAATCATATCAGGCCTAGCCAACACAAACTTCATCACGACTTCATCACAGTTATTGTCAGGTGAGCACAATACACGCCAACCGGTCAAGCCATATGTCTTGTTTTCCTTATAAAGGCCCACTGCTGACTCGCCTGGTAATCAAACACATGTTTACGGTCGTCCAGGAAATCAGTATTCTAATATAATCCCCATAATCCACAGAAACAAATGGTCTCATTTTGAACACAAGTCTATGGGAAAATATGGTATCATAATAATATGCATTAATATGCCGCAGGCTGTGAAATACTTAGATAGCCTTGTTTGAAATTCTGCTGTTCCTGTATTACATTGCCAGCATATCAATACTGTTATTTCTGGATTTAATGCAGGAGAACAAGCAGCATTTCGATGTAAACTGCAATAACAGATATTATATCTAGAGTTGAGTTGTATCCATTTGTATCCATTGTTTCAAAACACCTTGAAATATTAGCGCAATAAGTGACGCAAAAGTCCTGACCTATTTTAACATCAAAAACAAATAAAAAGTTTAGTTCCTCGCTAAGTAAGTCAACACAGCAGACACATTTCAAGCTATCATTCAATACATGTCAAACCGTCATCCTAACACCTGCTAACTGTTAAGCTGTGCTGCTAAGTAGAAGAGAGGAGCTGGTTAGCATTAGCTTAGCTAGCATAATAACAGCTCTGCTCACCACAGAACGTGTTCATTCTGGCTATCTAAAAAACTGACACAATTTTAGATGGCAATTATTCAAATATGAGGAAGTGAAGTTGGTGTTAGAGGGATAGAAAGGCAAAATTAAACCTGTTCTGTGGTGTTTGGATTTGTCGTCTAAATAGCTAACTTAACGTTAGCTTAGCAAGCAGCTAACAGACCCACACCAGCATGATTTTTTAATCTGTTGCGCTGCTAAAACAAGGGACAAAAACTGTGTCCAAGAGAGCAAAAGTCGAGTGACTGGAGTGACTGAAGCTGAATTTGAATCTGTTCTGCAATGCTTGGCACAGTGGAGTTTTGGCTAGGCTAATGATAGCTTAGTCAGCAGGCCAAACATGCCAGTTCGGGCTGGCCATGTGTCTGGTATTAGGCCGGACAATCCGGTCCTCTTTTCGGGATGAACTATTTTAAATGTTACTTGTAAACAATATTATGTTTAGCATTGGCTCACATCCATGTCAAAAGAAATGCCTTGCATTTCAATGGTACCTTGGTGATGTGAAACTGTGACTCACCCCCCCATACACCTCCCCAGCACACACCTTCATGATGTCCTTCTTTTGAGGGTGGGTTGTTTTTTTTTTTGGGGGGTGTTATGAAAGTGGCTAACCTAAAGCTTGGCACTGGATGGTTGCTACTGCTGGTCCACCGTGGGACCACCCAGATTATTGTCCAGTTTTAGCTAGCTTTAAATCTCTTCAGATTTTTAAATCATTTTCAATATTAGAAAAATTGAGAGAGAGAAAAAACGATCAAGCCTAAAAATAAACAATTTCTTTTTCTTAAAATGTTGTTGTTGACGCTGTGTTGGCTGGAAATGACTAATTAAACCCATATACAATGCATAATTAAAGGAAGATAAATAAATACCTTATCTTATTATATTATCTGAGTCACCACTGCGGGCCAGAAAACGCTAAACAGCAGGCTGGTGGCCCACTAGCTTTGCCATCAGCGGGCCAACAGTGAACCGCTATCCGCTTGCTTTACAGGATATCTGGGAGGGCGAAGTCAGGAGAGTGGTGTTAGAGCGAAAGCCGAAATCGAACTTGTTCTGTGGTGTGTGTAGCTCATAGCTGTAGCTCAGTTCCTCCATTTTCTTCCAGTTTACGTTTTTTTCCTCCCCCATCCGTTGAGCTCCCACACCACCAGTCAGTAACCCCTGGAATGTGGCTGTTTAATACGGAATAGGAGTTTAACCCGTTATCATTTTCAAGTACACCCTAATACCGTTATACAGCCCCACCCACATAGTATCTAACCAACAAGTAGGCGACTGGAGAACAGAAGTGCGAGGCTCTCAATAAACACAGACAGACACACCTCTGAAACACTAACTCGGTACTCGGTGTACGCCGCTAGCACAGCGTAGCCTGTGCAGATACTGAAACGGCATTAATAAGGAAAACTATAATTCGTTATGCCTTGCTGCGGTGTAAAGGGGTGTTTGCTTCGAAAGACTACAACCTGAACAAGGGACGTCCGGCATTTACCCTAAGGAAAGCAGCATATGCTGACACGACACGGTTTATAGCCATATGCTTTTCTCATATGCTCTGCTTGTTTTTTTTTTTCACATACTAATCAATAATCATAAATCCTGAGCTGCACTTGGTGATTTGGACATGTGAAATACCAAAAGCTCTGCAACCCAACCCCCTAACTCACCCCCCCGTCCCCTGCCCAGGCTCCTACAACACCACTCTCCACAAACGGATCACGAGAAAGCACATACAGAAATATTCACAGCAGTCTTTTACACGTGTTCATGTCACGGATACTCTTCCAGAATCCTAATCCGAAGTGTATTTACAGGTTTGAAATTGGCACTTAACAGTTACATATGGACGTCTTCCATTAGCTCTTTGCTGCAAAAATATCACTTTAAACGCTGTCTGTCCCCAGCGTGTCCACAGGCTCCCCTCGTCTTCCGTCTCTTTCTTCCTCCCCGCATCATTTTCCCTCCTTTGTACATTGTTTTATTTTTTTTCTCTGCTTGTGGAACTGGGTGCACTTCTCCCCGATGCTCAGCAGCTTGAAGTTTGCTCGTAGCCGGGGGAATTAAAAGCCTTTAGTCCAGCGAAAGCAGCGGCTGCATGTTCTCCTCTTCGTTTTTCACTTTTTCTGGCCGTTTAAGCACTCCGGGCTCCACCACCGACTGGGACCTGCACGCATAAATAAAATATGATCAGCATCAGAGGAAGCAGCTTTCGGCAAAGCGCCATCGCTAACAATGTGTTTTGTTTATTATCGGCTGGCGGTAGAAAGTGGAGGTAAACATGAGCTAAAACACTCAGAGAACTGGAGAAGGAAGTCATATTTTAATGAGGTCAAACTTTTAAAACAGAATATTAATCTTTTTTTCTGAAAATTTAAAGAATTTTCACGAGAATTTTGGGAATAATATTTAAGGCAGTCATTTCTGTACAGAAGGTACAATAAAAGGAATAATTTGGAATTATACATTTTAGAAATACAATCCTAAATAGTGTAAATAGGCTACGACATGATCAGTGTAGTGTGAATATCTAAGATCTGATTTCTCAGTGTTTGCTTTTATTTGGGCCCCAGTTTCAAAATTCATCATTTTTTATATATTTTACTTTTTTATTTCACATTTAGGGCAGATTACACTAATGATAATTACAGAATTTCTAAAATTTCTATTTCTATATCTATTTCTAAAAGCAAATAACTTTCACTTTAGAAATAATAAAAAAAATAAAAATAAAAAATCTATAAATTCCACAAGAAATTTAAGGATTAAAGTTTGAGGTGGTCAATAGAAAGTGCCATAAAAACCATCATTTTGTATATATTTATATATATTTATAATAGTAATACTACTATCTCAATGAATGCCTTGGGTTTATTTAAACAGACCATTACCAATGGTCTGAATGCTCAGTTTTGGGGGATGTAGTTTAAACAAATTCATTAGGATGATAAACACACATCAGATATTGACGCTTCACTACAACCTGAACTACTTTTGACAAAGTCTGCAGGCTTGTGTGGGTAATTTGGCAAAGTTGTCTGTCCCACAATGTCTATTTAGAGTTTGACTATGTAGTGACATCCGGTACATTCTGAGTCTGTGTCTTTACGGCACAATGTATCAGCTTTGGAACCCTTTAGTTTATTACAGGTAGCAACGACGGCTAGATAGCCACACCTCAGTAGACGGCGCAACACAATTCACCTCACTATGGAAGCACTTATTATTGATTTGTTGCTTCAGAGCAACAGTACAGGGCAACAGTGGTTATAGACTATATGCTTAGATGTTCAGCTCCTTAGAACAGAGGAACTGCAATGGCAGCACAGTTGATTAAAGGTGTATAGAACATTTTAGCAGAAGCATTAAAGGGTTAAAATACAGTTTCATGGTGAATGCACTTTCTGGTGATTGAGTCAGGGAAGGTCATTTAATAGGATAGAAAAAAAAGCCACTGTTGGACAGAGCACTGGCCTATTTTGGATTTATTTCCCTAGCAGAGCCATAAGCAGCTTTGGGGACAGCGTGCTACCATTCATCATGCACAAATCTGGGACAGTTCACTGTGACAGATGCATTTATACAGACGATACAGGCGACTTGTAACATCATGACAGTCCGAGTAAACAAAGAAACACGTTTTAGTCTGTTCATAGGGGCAGAATGAATCATGCTTTCTCCCATAGCTAAACAAAGCACACTCCTTGAGGTATTAAAGGTATATATATATATATAGGCCATATGATATTATTGTTTTCATTTAAATTGGCACAAGGCACTCGTCTGAGTGTCTTATGGGTCTCAGCAGTACTTCCTGAACACAGAACTATGCGTATAGTAAAAAAGATTCTTTGGGTAAACATCTAATGCTAACAGGTGCGCACAAAATACTAAGAGCACCAGATACTATGCCATGTACACCAGATACTACACCACTACTTGGTGGGTAGGTTTGACACTGTGAGATACCCAAATGATTCAAGTTTAACACTCGCCCGCTCATGGGACGTAAGCAAGGACAGGCCTTTTCGCTGTACCTGACTGACCCAACATCCACGATTGTGAAGATGATGCCCTCCATGAGTCATCCTGTTAGTGCCACACCACTGACAGATGGCTGCATGTCCAGGACAACATGCACGCAGAATGTTATGACGACTGTCCCTAACACCACGTCACCGTCACCAAAGACTGCAGTGGTGTCGTGCCAGACTGTCATGAAGTGACCCAGAATGGCAGCGGGTCATCTTCAGTGACGAGTCCCGCTTTTGTCCTGGTGAGTCCGTGTATGGAGTCACCATGGTCAGCACCAAGATGAACAGTTTGTTGTTAAACGTCCAGTAGGCCTGGTCTCACTCCGCCTCCACCCCTACCGCACCATCTGCAGGAACTGTGTGAGAATATTCTAACTGTATGGGATGGATTATCACAGGACACCATTAGGAACCTCTATTTAGACACAGGGGTTCAACATGGCGCCCGTATGTTTGCTGGCTAGCTGCAGACTCCTGTCTGTTGTGTTTTCATTACGTGGTGGCCACTTTAATAACCCCAAAAGGAGGACATCCCATCCCCAACAGGAGGACATCATAACCTAACCTATATAACACATAAATGACTGCTATACTCACATAATTGGGTGGAATGGATCAGTCAGACGGGAGCTTAATAACTGGCTAGCTTTTAGAGGGCTGACCTGTGGTTAGCCAGTAGGCGAGTCACGATGTCACATGCCCTTGGTAAACCAATGAAATGCCAGGCATGTCTTTTGACATGAGCCAATGGCACACATAATACTGTTGGCGAGTGAACATTTTGAATAGTTCATCCCGAAAAGTGAAGTCATAGGCATCCGTACAGGCACTCTGACGGAGGAAGGACTAGGAGTTGGAAAAATCTGACCTTCCAGCATAAACAGGGGTTTATTGGCACGATAGCAGCTGGTACCAAACGGCGGCTGGAATGCTGACTGGCACTAAGACGAGGGACCACATCACTCCGGTTTTAGTTTCACTTCGTTAGCTTCCTGTCTATTACAGGATCCATTTCAAAGTACTCTATTTGGTTTTCAGACTCTAATTCATCCCAAAGGTGTTCTATCGGGTTGAGGTCAGACAGTCGACTCTGAAATATTTATTAGGGAGGAAATTTCACGACTGGACTTGCTGCACGGGTGGCATCCCATCACAGTACCATGCTGGAATTCACTGAGCTCCTGAGAGCGACCCATTCTTTTACTAATGTCTGTAGAAGCCTGCATGTCTAGGTGCTCGGTTGTACACTCTCTGTCTCTCTCTCTCTCTCCTTCTTTCTCTCCTTCCTTTTTTCTCTCCTCTTCTTAGTTAAGCACTAGAAACTCTCCGGAGCGATCACATCAGAACCCCCAGGCACCTGAGCATCAGGTCTTTGGTGCCAACGTGGGTCTCCTGCCCTGTTTCATCGCCCGGCATGACCACAACCTTTACACTGACCTGCGTCTGGCTCTGATCATGAACTCTATCTCTGGGTCAGCTCCATCTTGCAGTTACTCCCTCCTGGACTAATCAGACTGGATCTAATCAGACTGGATCTAATCAGACTGGATCTAATCAGACTGGATCTAATCAGACTGGATCTAATCAGACTGGATCCAATAGATGTTCTTCTCCTGTTAGTTCTGTCTTTCTCTTCTCATCTGGGTTCGACCTGAGGAGGTTGGGTTCCACCCTTGAGCCTGGTTCCTCTCGAGGTTTCTTCCTTCTCATGGGTGTTTTTCCTCACCACTGCTGCCTCTGGCTTGCTCAAGAGGGGCTTGGACCCGGTTTTCCCCACCCCACCCTCAAATGTCTGTACATTAACTTTGTGGGGTTTTTCTTCTTTCCTTTTCTTTTATATAACAAACTGATTCTCTGTGTAGCTGCTTTGAGACAACGTTGGTTGTAAAAAGCGCTATACAATTAAACAATGATTGATTAATTGATTGATCTGTGGCCATGGAAGTGTTTGGAACACCTGGATCTGGATGATCTGGATGGGTGAGTGAATATTTTTGGCACTATATCTTTTTATATTCTATGTTTTAGCTTACTTTGTACAGCACCTTGGTGGACATGTGCTACATGCAGTCATCTTACCAAACATGGTGGCCCAACACCATCCTGAGAGACAGACTTCTGTATGTGTAGCTCAATAAATATTGATCATATCAGTCTAAATGTATCATCAGTTATTGTTCCTGGTCACCTTCATCTTCCCTCCCAACAGCACTCTAATATAACACTTCCTTCTGGGTGCAGTATATTAAAAAACTTAAACATATATTTAACAAAATATGGAAACATACTTCCTGTGCATATGAGAAGAGGGGGTAAATGTAGGATGTGGTCCCTTTAAAGCCTTATATTTTATTTTCCAGCGTCTGATGATTAAGTGCTTCAGGTGCAGTGGTGCGCATAGCCGCGTTAGCGTCAAAAATAAAAAAAAAAAACAGTCGCTTTGAAAACGTTCATATGATCTTTCAAGAGCAGACAATCGTAAGTGCATGTAGTTAATTACTCTAATGTAGCCTTTTTAGGGCCTCTGTCGTGAGGCCGGCTTTTTTATGCAGGCAGACATATTCTATTATTCACGACGGCGTTACGCAAAGGAATAATTAGCAAAATAATAAACTGTTCAGCTTGGGGAAATCAAAGTGTCATTCGAGCAAAAAGCACGAGTCTGGGCGTTGTGTTTTGTTAGTGGCTGGGGATGCAAAAATGTCAGCCGCGATACATCTAACTCACGCTGATCTGCTGATCCCACACGGTTTTCAGCGAGCAGAGTAAAAAAAAAAGAAGCATAAAGCCGGAGTACTTTCACTACTCTGAGGCTGTGATGGACACAAACAGTGGGATTTCCAAACGGGAGCACTACAGAAGCTGCTGCGCCTTGGGCTGTAGCGCTCGGCTGCTCTGTCACACGTCTACACGCCTTTCCTCACCGAACTCTCCGTGGTACTGCAGCAGTGGAGGCAGAAGTGGAAAAGTCAGATCCCTGCCAAAGGTAAAGCTCCATCACATCTGTTCATGCTTCAGAGCATGTGACTCCAGCGTAGCGCTCATTGAGTGCAGCTTGTGGTAGCATCTTTTAGGTCTAAGGCTGATTTCATGACCCAGTAAGTCGAGACGCCCCTGGAGACAATGAAGCACACATTCTAGACCTTACCCCAAATGTAGTCCCTCTGCCAAGCTACGAGTGGTGTCCGAAGTTTACTTCTTAGGTTGAGCACTACAAGCCTAATCTAGCCTTTTTGGGGGGGGGCTGTTAAGAGCCTGAATCATTTAGGATGATTTTGCCCCCTTCTGTAAAGTTTACTGCAGCACAAACACCAACAACAGCTGTGATTTGGCCTGGATTGGACAAGTTCGGTATAGCTGTGGGGAATGTTTGTGCACAGGCCTTTCTGAGGATCTTTGCTCGTTTGCACTTCTTGCGAGCTGCTCAGTGATGTGTTCTCAGGCATCGTTTCCAAAGAGAACGAACGCTGAACAAGCAAAACCACCAACACCGGTGGTGCGTTTCTGCCACCAAACAAGCCAATATAATTAGCACTATTACGCAAACAATGCTCAACTGTGCCGTTCACATCAGACTCCTTTCAGCCATGTTAACTAGCTCGCTGCGTCTCTCATTAATCAGGCATTGTCTGAGTGATTAAAGATCAGGCAAGCTCAAATCCTAATGAAGAGGACCCCCACCCCAACACACAAACACATAAACAGCACGTTCAGCGCTTTCATTTAAGCTCATCATCAACAATTTCGCATCCATCCGACTCAGCTGGCAACAGCTCGGAGTAATGATGCATTAATCTCACAACAGCATGAAGAACAGAAATATTAATGATCTGTTTTCTCACTCGTAACCCTCTGAAGCCACAGTCATTGCTAGCAGCCACAAAAGCAGGTTATCTATGTAGGGTCTTTATTCCTTACGTGTTACCCTGTTCCTCAATGGTCAGGACCCCTACTGGACCACCACAGAGCAGGTATTATATGGGTGGTGGATCAGTATACTCACCACACTAACATGATGATGTTGTGTTACTGTGTGTGTTGTGCTGGTGTGAGTAGATCAGACACAGTGCTGCTGGACACCTCAGATTCATCCACCAACCAAAACGATCCAGACAACAGTGTCCTATGTGCAGAGTCCTGTGGGCAGCGTCCTGTGGGCAGAGTCCTGCGGGCAGAGTCCTGTGGGCAGCATCCTGTGAGCACTGATGAAGGACTAGAGGATGACCAACACAGCACTGTCCAGCAGCAGATGAGCTATCGTCTCTGACTGTCCATCCACAAGGTGGAGCAGCAAGGTAGGAGTGTCTAATAGAGTGGACAGTGAGTGGACACAGTGTCTAAACACTCCAGCAGCACTGCTGAGGCTGATCCACTCACCAGCACCACACACACTAACACACCACCACCACGTCAGTGTCACTGCAGTGCTGAGAATGATCCTCCACCCACATCATACCTGCTCTATGGTGGTCCTGTGGGGGTCCCGACCATTGCAGAACAGGATAATACAGTATACAGAGAAACAGATGGACTACAGTCTGTAACTGTAGAACTACAGAGTGTCCTATATGGTCAGTGGAGTTGATAAAATGGACAGTGGGTGTAGAAACAAGGTGGAGGTTGTAGTGTTATGTCTGGTTGGTGTGCGTATGTCACCTATTTAACAGAACTAATGGTTTTATGATAAAGCATGTACAGATCACACGTGAGAGATAAACAGACCGACCTTTTCATGGTTTTTGGGGAAAGGTCCTTCTCCAGGTCCTTCACTGACAGTGTGTAGGACTCAGGGCAGTAGTCAGTTTCCTCATCATAAGCGTGGTCCAGCAGTGTCCTGGCCCATGTCCCCATGTCATAGGGGGGCAGCATGCCACCCAGTTCTGACGGCAGGATTTCTGGCACGATCAGCTGGTGTAGACTGTTCAGATTGTTCCCATGCATGAAGATCTGCGCAGTCGGAAAAAAAACAAAATGGACAATGATCGTCTAGTCAAGACAAGGTTTATTTATATAGCGTGCTTTACAACAGACACAAAGCAGCTTTACAGTGAATCCAGGTCCAACCCCGGTTAGCAAACCAGGGGTGACTGTGGGGGAAAGTGCACTTCCTGATGGAAACATGGAATGGTCGTGCAGATTAAACGGCTCCCGCTCCCTGCTAGTAAATAAACGACACATAGAGGAGTGCAGGTCAATATGACTGTAGCCTAGAGTTTGAGGATCTGCCCTGAGTGAGTACACGCAGTTTGGTGGCTGTAGATTAAAGAAGATGGAAGTGAATTGATGAATGGAAAACGGAGAAGTGGGGGTGGAATCAGCATGGAATTTGTTGTTGGGGGTCTGCTCTGAGATGATGTATCAGAAATTATGTTTCTGGGTTAAGCAGAAGTACAGTACATGGGCATGCACTTTTCCATCTCATTCATTCTTAAAGGGAAAAAAAAATCAGGAAAAATATGTTGCTATGGAGAAACAGTCAAATCCGCACAGCATTTCTGAACAGACTGAACAACTCGGAATTGGAATGGTGTCAATATCTAGAAAACAGCAGGACTAGCTAGAGGACAAAACTGTGTACAAAATAGAAAAAGGAGAGGAAGAAGAAGAAAAACAAGAAGAAGAAGAAGAAGTAAAAAAAAGGAGAAGAATATGGAGAAGAAGAAGACGAATATGGAGAAGATGGTGTAGAAGAAGAAGAAGAAGAAAAAGGAGAAGAATATGGAGAAGAAGAAGAAGAAAAAGGAGAAGAAGATGAAGAAGAAGAAGAAGAAAAAGGAGAAGAATATGGAGAAGAAGAAGAAGAAGATGAAGAAGAAGAAAAAGAAGAAGAAGAAAAAGAAGAAGAAAAAGAAAAAGGAGAAGAAGAAGAAGAAGAAGAAAAAAAAGAAGAAGAAGAAGAAGAAAAAGAAAAAGAAGATGAAGAAAAAAAAGAAGAAATGAGAAGAAGAAGAAGAAGATAAGGAAGAAGAAGAAAAAGAAGAAATGAGAGGAAGAAGATGAAGAAGAAATGAGAAGAAGAAAAAGGAGAAGATTAAATATAACAATTTTAAAGGATGTGATATTAATTGGAGAATAACTGATAATGATAACTACCTCACTGAGTCCTCTAAGAGCAGCAGTGGGAAACTGATCTGAAGTCTCTCTGTCCTACTTCAGTACATCACCCACATGCGGTGGAAAGCTCTGTTCAGAACGCTCTCTATCTGACAGCATGACTGTGAGTTCATTAGCGCTGGACAGAATCTGATATTCCATAATGTTACAAATAAAAACTTAAACTGTGGCTTATAATAAACAACACACTTTAAAGTTTCATTTGTAGATTATATGCAGAAATACTGAACTACAGGAGAGTTGATGGTTTAAACGTGAGAGACGTGCTGAAATGGTGAAAAAGACTATTTGGATTAATTCACAAGCATGACATTCAGCACAGCGGGAGAAACACAAACAGTTACTGACTATCGGAGGCCTGCCTGTCCTTTATCTAGTGACATTCTCTCCAGTTATTGATGTTTGTGCTAATCTGATTAGCGCTCTCTCTCTCTCTCTCTCTCTGTCTCTCTCTCTCTCTCTCTCTCTCACTCACTCACCCTTTTTCTTGTTTTGTCCTTCAGGAAGGGCCTGATGACCGTGTACAGAGCGTGGATGTACCATGGCTGGTTCACAAAATGGATCCCTCCGAATCTGGCAGGAAAGCTGTCCTGTAAGAAACAAAGACATTTGTTTACTTCTTTAGGGATCGTCTCTTTCGAGTTTTGTCATTCTGAAATTGATCACTCGTGTTAGTCTGTAGACACTAAAACACCACGTTACTAACTATCAATTTCACTGTATAATAATAATACATTTACATTTTTAATACATAAAATGTACGGATGGGTTGAAACTGGAATTAGAAAAGACTAGCCCTGCAGAGAAATATAACATTTATTTTTAAGAAGTGACAAAAGCAGTAAAATGAAAAAAAATTTTTTTTTCGCAGAAGCCTAACTTACATCAGTAACACATTACAGTTAGGTATGCTCATTAGACTACATGACAACTTACATAACTGTTTATAAATGATTATCTCAGTAGCCGTCGAGTAGATGACATTTTTGGAATAAACCATTTATAAACACTTATGTAGGGGTGTCATTTTTATGTCAGCGTCATAAAGCCTGATAAATGTCCCTAATAACATATACAGGGGTTGGACAATGAAACTGAAACACCTGGTTTTAGACCACAATCATTTATTAGTATGGTGTAGGGCCTCCTTTTGCGGCCAATACAGCGTCAGTTGGTCTTGGGAATGACATATACTGCGTCCTGCACAGTGGTCAGAGGGAGTTTAAGCCATTCTTCTTGCAGGATAGTGGCCAGGTCACTACGTGATGCTGGTGGAGGTTCGTCCTTCTTGGTGGTATGCTGGCATTACCCTGGATACCGTGGCTCTTGATACATCACAAAGACTTGCTGTCTTGGTCACAGATGCGCCAGCAAGACGTGCACCAACAGTGTGTCCTCTTTTGAACTCTGGTATGTCACCCATAATGCTGTGTGCATTGCAGTATTTTGAGCAGAACTGTGCTCTTACCTGCTAACTGAACCTTCACACTCTGCTCTTACTGGTGCAATGTGCAGTTAATGAAGATTGGCCACCAGGCTGGTCCAATTTAGCCATGAGACCTCCCACACTAAAATGTTTCATTATCCAACCCCTGTATATCCAAGTGGATTATACCGCAGGGAAAGCTCCATCCAGGGTTCAGCTTTCCCAACTTTTTAACACAGCTGTGGAATACATTTGGATGTTGAAATTTTTGGAAGCCATGGATGCCAAACATCTTGTTACTGAAATTCAGACAAACCCTGTAGTATACACCACAACTGAAGAGTACAGAGCTTCTCCTGCCTTGGTCCACCTTAAATAAACAGTCCACAGTGATGAAGATCTCCACAGATACCCAGGCTTGGCCTGGTCTGATGCTTTTGTCATTCGTGTAGCACTGTTTTTTTTTTTCAATGTAATTGTGAATGCTGTGGTTGGGGTAGCTCAGTGGGTAACACCACTACTCAGGGTGCCACCTCTACATGTGGGAGACTGGGGTTCGAATCCTGGTCTGGGTGACTGTGCTGAGCTACACCAATAAGACTCCTAACACTACGTTGGCCTACCTGTAATCATTAACCTTGTAAGTCACTCTGGATAAGAGCGTCAGCTAAATGCCGTAAATGAACGCAGCATAACAGTCCACAGCCACCCTTAAACAGTATTGCCAATCACACAGATAGGCCCGAAAACGCTGAACGGTCCATCTGTACAGTTAACATAATAACCCAGAAACAAATCACATCACCAGAAATCCAGAGCCAGGATCCCCAGCTTTCCCACAGGAACTCGGTGGTGGAAAAAGGTTGATTATGTGAGTCATTAGTGCTGCTTTTAAGCACTCGCATGTCCTAGATTATAAGAAGGATTAGTCCAAGAAAGATGAGTAAGCACCTGCTTCTCCCAAGATCACCCTGAGGTTTAATCCCCACTCAACTCGGTTTATCCACAGTTATAGGCCTGACTTAAATAATCCCCGCTCTGATGTCTTACATCAAGGCTTTTAGTCAGGTTAGAATAGTTCGATCATAAACAGCTTCAGGAGATAATACCTTGAACTGCTAATCGGGACACTGAAGTATCTGGCCTACAGGAAAGCTAGGCTAAGAAGCTTAAGCCAAGCAATATCAAATCTTACACGTTACTGTATATGCTTGGCTACAGTGAAGGTTGTGTAGGAAATGTACTCCCGTCTGCCCAAAACTGCAGGACTCTGGTACGCCCGGTGGCCGAGGTGTGCAAAACAAACGATCATATGAGAAAAAAAATACGAAAAACGTGAAACACTCTTACCAGCACCGAAACACTTTACACACTGCAAATTCTGATGAAAAGGGCGGGTCTAACACACAGGAAGTGTATGTTGTGGACGCTTGTCAATCAAACTGTTCGGGGAGGTACAGTGGGTGGAGTTTCGGATGGTGACAATGCTAAAGCATGTCTAGTCCATTTTGTGGTGCGTGCTTTAGCCAGCTGGCTTTCGTTTTCCTGTGGAAGGTCTTTAGAGTTTTTACAGGAGCAGACGGAGGACAGGGATGAACAGGCGACGTCTGAACCATTCGGAGTTCTAAACGTCTAAACCACTGGTTCTCCACTATAGCTAGCGTTACAGCCCACTTAGTTTCTTAACATGTCCAACTCTAAGTGGTTTAGAAGTCGCCTGTTCGTCTCGTTCTTCGAAACAGTTCAACAAGCACTTCCTGTGTGTTAGACCCGCCCTTTCCTATAGCGTATTGTTTTGGTAGGTTCTGAAGACGTGACTGCAAATCGTCGCCGTCCAATGAAAAACAAGTATCTCCAAAATGGCAGCTTTACAGGAGAGAGTTAAAACCTTATTTCTGTTGGTCCATTATTCATGAAATGTTCACCCGGTGTAAACAGCAGTGCTGTGTTCTGAAAATAGATAAAAATGAAAAATCAACAAAATTGGAGATACATGTTTTTATTGGATAGCCACGAAATGCATCTTTGTCATCGGAAACTGGAAGAAAGCACCCAAGAGATGCAGTAATACATTTATGGCGTTTAGCTACACTCTAATTTAGAGCAACGTACATGGTTAACTGTATTCCAGGTAGGCCAGTTGTGTTAGGACTCTTCCTCAAGGACTCTTATTGGTATAGCACAGCATAGTCACCCAGACCAGATACCAAACCCCCCCAAAGAATTGGTCAGTTGGGCCAGATTTGGTGGATGCCTTCCCTGGAAGCAGAGTTTCCTGTAGACTGGGGTTTTAGCCACTGCTGGTAGAGCCATATGACTGTACGCTTCCATAAACCTGCAGGTTCAGCTACTTACTTCACACTATGGTCTGAACGCCCAAATCCAGTCCCTCCTTTTAGCCAATCATTAACATCTGCTCTGGAGTCATTTCCCACACATGGAACGAGACATTCACTGCACTGTACCACCTCTTCCCAATCTATGGATCCCACCACTCACACCCCTCAGGTATTTATAGCCCCATCATCCTCGTACAGTGCCATCTACAAGAGCCTGAAGTTACTACACCTTAAACACACAAGGGGACCCCTTTAGTCTCCTGTATGCTTATACTGCATATGGTTATTAGGGCTTCTGTGTAATGTTCTTTTAAATATGTACGTTCTGTCCTATTTCTAACATGATCCGTGAGCTTTTTGAAGTTCATAAGTCTGTTTGAAGGTGAACTCTAAAGGCTGAGTGTGCTGTGTGATGCTGATTCCGTTCCACAGGCCTCAAGCTCCGAGAGCAGGCTAAGCCTGGCGCTGGTGTTGGTGGATTACAGCTGGGCCGCGGGGCCACCAGGCCAGCGCCTGCGTCTGGCAGCAAGCCGTAGGCTCACAGGAGGCTGCGCTGGCACCACATCACACACACGCACACACACATGCAGGCCCAGCTGATAGCAAGCAGTGAGAGGGCAGAAGGCCTGGACGAAGCAAGGCCACAGAGCTTTAACCAAGCCACCGATAGAAATCCTACTTTCAACAGAACTGAACTATTCGGTAAGGTCGGTTCCTTCAACAAACTGCTTCTTCCAACAGAACCGGCTCATTCAGCAGAACTCACTGCGCAGACAGGGACACGAGCGAGCGAGAGAGAGAAAGGGCTGCGTTAAAAATAAAAGACAAGAGCGGAATCCATCACGGCTGTCTCCTTCTCCAGCATGAGCAGCCGAAGCCTGATTGATCTGAAACCGCCTAAGCACAAAAGAGGAAAGAAGAAGGGGGCGGAGAGTGGGACGGCGAATTGAGCCTGAACAGATGGACATGGGTTTGTCTTGCTGCCTGTACAGAAGCATATTCAGCACTACAGAAGCAGAAGCCAGGTTCATATGACAACATCTAAACAAGAGCAATTACCCAGGAACAAGCAAGTCTGTGATCCAAACACACAATACTGTCAGGTACAAAGTATTATTAACATTAATCAACGTTAAAATTAACGTTTAATAGTACGAATCACATCGTTTCACATTTAGAATGGCGTTTTAATAGAACAGGAAGACACAGATAACACTGCATGCGGGCAAACAGCACTAACCCCAACACGAAACCCAGGCCTGCTGGTGCAGGGGGGTGGCTGGTAATGCAGGAGGACTCATATCCTTGGTCACAGTTACTCAACCCAACAGCGCTGCCATACTAACATTAACCAGGGCTGCATGATATAAGCAACAGTTCAGCGCGTGTGTGTGGAGAAAAGGAGGGGGGGGCAGCTAGGCGGGGTCTCCCTCTCCCATCATGCACCGCTGGTTCCCCGTTGTGTTTAAGTTGCGGTTATTACTGTACTTACAGTTTAACGCCATTGAACTACTACTGCTAGTAACTGGTTATGCACTGTTAGTGCATTTCTGTTGTGTTTGGAGTAGTTCACAAAGACTTCATACAGTTCACCGTGAAGCAGCTATCTTCCAGCTTGTGTTTGTAGGTGGTTTCATTCACCAAGTGCTTTAAACCCTTATGAAATGATAATATATGTATTGGAAAATATAGTGCAATATATTAAATAATACAATGTCATATATGGGAAACAAGTGCATATATTTTGCATATATATAATATAATATAATATAATATATAATATAATATATTGTATAATACATAAGGAATTGCTGCTTTTCATACATTGTATGGTAGTATAATATATATTTACTTATATATTGTAATATATTTCATTTTATATGTAATAGACATCATATGTATTTCTTCATATGTTGCATATATGATAATATATATAGTTTTATATATGTATATATTATATACATACTGTATATTGCCACATGTATGTATGAAAATATTCTCACATATATAAAACTATATATTATCAGCGCTGTGAGTGTGCTATAAGCCATTAAAGAGCATTTTTGTTTTGTGGACATGCTGCCTTCTGTCAAGCCTTCCTTACGCATGGCACAATACATTGTCCCAGCATTGACAGTGCAAATGCACCTCCGCAATACTCACATCGCAGGACGTGCCATGTTAAGTAAGACAGATGAAATGAAAGACGTCATGCTGTGACTTTTTTGCTCCTTGGTTCAGCAGAAAAGCTTGCATGGCTACCCGGATACATAGAGAAGAGCAGTCCCAGCGCTTACCTGCCTTTGTGTTTGGTTAACTAAATCGATTACAGAGTATTAAAGTTCCAGAAAAGATGGTTTAAACTCACAGGAGTGTTAAAAAGTCATTTCTCAGCTTTTAATAATCATTAAACCCACCAGCCCCAAACACATTACAATAATTCATGTTTTTAAATAAAGTTATTTGGAGAAAATTACTATTTACATTTACGGCCTTTTAGCAGATGCTCTTATCCAGAGCGAGTTACAGTCAAGCTTAGGGTTCCATCAGAGATTGATCCTAGCTAGTACGAGAAGGTTAGAGTTTAAAACTCGCCTTGAGCTCAGACGCTGCCCGAACAAGGGTCAGCGCTGATACCTAGAAAGAAGAATACAGGGTTGCGTAAAGCAGAAGTGCGCTAACTAGAAATCCTAACCCAGCGCTTATACCTAGATGGAGGAAAGGTTATGCTCAGTATGAGTCCAAAACAAAGCATTTCAGTATACACGACTACTAGTACGTACTTACTTCAGTGCTTTACAATGAGAAGGGTCTTTACCCCTCTATAGAATAATACAGTATATATGGAAATAGAATATTGGTTCATATGGCTATATACATATATACAGTATATATATACCAATGGGGGCAGCATTACAATGACCTAGCTGCAGCAGCAGGAACTTTAAACCTCTCTCCTAGTATGAGCATGACACTTCCCAAAACCTCTTCAAAGGGCCGCTTTGCATGGCCACGCCTCCTGCATTCCTATTCAGGTGGAGCAAGCAGTGGTCACCACAATAGGCTTTTAGTCCTGTATGCTGTGTATACCTTTTAAACCAGAAACTCTCTCTCAGTCTCTCTCTCATTCTTTCTCTCGCTCTCTCTCCACACTCCCTTGTTCTCTTTGTTGAGCCCAGGAACAACATTTCTTCAGAGTGATCAACCGGGAGCCACCCAGAGCTGCTAGAGTCACCAGAGCATCGTCTCCAACATGGGTCTTCTGTTCTGGTTCTCCAGCTTGTCACCCGACTACAATGACCATAACAGAGACGTCAGCATCTGGCTCTGACCATGAACTCCACCTCTCACTTAAACAGAGAACCTATGGGTTGGCTCTACCTTTCTTTCTCTCTTCAGCCAGGATCGACCTGAGGAGGAGGGGTTGCCCCTCGAGCCTGGTTTCTCTTGAGGATTCTTCTTTACTCAAGGGAGTTTTCCTCACCACTGTTGCCTCTGGCTTGCTCACGGGAGACTTGGACCGGGTTCCCCTTCCTACTTCTGTACATGGACTCTGTGTTTTTCTTTTTTCTTTATATAAACTGCTTTTCTGTGAAACTGCTTTGAGACAACAATAGTAAAAAACACTATACAAATAAATACTGATTGATTGCTTGCTTGATTGATTGATTGATTGAAAACTGCAGTCACTGCTCACTGTTCTAAATAATATGAAGTATTTCCACAGCCATGTGAACTGTGTTTTGAATGAGGGTGTTCTCATGTTCACTCAGAACCATTTGCAGTGCATGCAATAACAAAAGACAGCATGGATCTTCTCTTATGCAGTGATAGGAAACATATTAGTGGACAGTACGCTCCAGTTCCACACACATTTACATGAATGCATTTGGCAGAAGCTCTCCTATGCAGAGTGACTCAACTGGAATGAGCTAAACTAGACTGTTCAGATACTGATACAAACAAAATGTATTGACAAAATGGTACATCTCAATATCATGTAGTACAAGGTACACTTTTTTTTATGTCATTAATACTCTTAATATATAACCGCTATGGACAACATCACCGAATCACTTTAAACGATAGAAAAATATATAAATATATATTTTTAAATGTACATATCAGAGAATGTTTACAGACCCCTCCTGTCTCTGTATATTCTGTATTTTGTGTATATTTTGTATTTATTTAATATATCTTATTTATATCTCTTTATTTTAATATGGTTAGTATGTATATAGTTTTTGTCCTGCTGTAGAGTATCAACCTGAGCCTCATCACAAGCATTTCAATGCATAAATGTCCTGACATGTTGTGCATATGACAGATAAACCTGAAACGAGGGGTGCAACGATTAATCGGCATAGTCGACTAAAACGACTCACAATTCACTAGCAATTAGTTGGCAACTAATTTAGTAATCGATTAGTTGGTTATGTGATCATACATGTTTCTAAAATTGTAATACAGACAGCAAATTGCCCAAAACACACACGGCTAAAATGTTAAACTAAAAGGATTTTAAAAATGTACTTGATTAAGAGGAAAACTGATTTAGGTTTCTTATATTTTACTGCTGCCACTTTGCGTGTCCTTGGTTTTAGATTTTGACAGGAACATCTTCTGTATTAGCCAGTAAGTTGATTGAAGCAGGGGATTTTTGAATACGGTATTTTTTATCTTCATTGTTTGCACTAATAGTTGTGAAATGCATGAAAAGACGTCACGCTCGCAACCGAGTAATACACAATGTGGTTGGTGTAGCTCAGCGGATAACACCACTACCCGCCAAGTAGCTACCACCAAACGTAAGAGACTGGGGTTCGAATCCCAGGCTAAGTGACTACGCTGTGCTACACCAATAAGAGTCCGTGGGCAAGACTCCTAACACTACATTGGCCTACCTGTAATATGATTAACCTTGTAAGTTGACCTGGATAAGAGCGTCAGCTAAATACCGTAAATGTGAGTACTTGAATATTTTCTGAACAACTGGTCATAAATAAATGAAATGGTGGATCACTCATTTCAATAATCAATAAATTATTCGACTATCAATGTAGAAAGCGTGTTTCTCAAAAATGTTTTGATACCAATAGTGAACTGAAGCAGACTGGGTACTGAAAATTTCCACATTCAGTACAATCAATCATACCTGAAATGACCACATTCCACATTTAGCGGTTCTGAAGCAGGTCCAGAATTTCGATCCCCAGCCGAAGTCCTACAAGCTGGTTTTCAGTCAACGCTTCTATGTTCCATCATGAGCTCAGCCAAAAGCAGAAGTACATTTGTGAAGAGGTGACCCATTTTCTCCTTAACCGGAACAGTGCACTTAGTGGAGCATCAGGCCATCGGGCAGCTTTCATAGATTTTGGTGACTGAGCCGATCGAACGTGGCCAGAATAGACAGCGGTGCAGGCGAAACACTTTTTTTAACCTGACCATCAACAACACATCATCCAGGCAATCCTGCCGTTCGTGTGGCTCTATGAGATGCCTCCTATTTGCTCTTTTCCCCTCCTTTTCATTATGTTAGTGAGTGATGGTCCCATCTTGTCAGAACCCGTTGATAGGCATGAGTGAACTAGAAAATGTCCATTTGCGAGGGTCCTTTTTGAAAGATGTAGCCTGGAGGGAGGACAGTTTTTTTTTTTTTTCTTTTTTTTTTTTTTTTTTTTTCTGCATGGTTTCCCATATCCATAATAAATGCCTGGAGGGGAAGCTCGCGGTCTATGCATACTTCAAAAGCATCCTCCATTGAAAGCTTTCCAACAGACGCAGCCACATGTGCTCCTCCTTCCGAATCTGGAGCAAGTCTTCAGAGGGAAGCTACATACATTCTATCAGACACAAATGAATGATCGGAGAGGGCTAGGATCTAAACCACATACGGCAGAGGCTTGCAGTGACGTGTGTCCACAGATAGAAAGTGAAATATCCAGGTTAGCTTTGATAATCAAAAGGGGGCTACACTGACACAAGCTATAAGCCATGCCAGTAAGTAAAGAACTGCAAAGGGTGGTTTACGTGGCGTTGGCATGTGTAGCTGGCATCATGAGCCTGTAGAATGTATCATACATTTGTCAGAACAGCAGATACACTGAAAGGACTGCGATAAAGTGACGGCTGAGATTCAGTATGTCCGAAAGCTAGACATACATCATAATAAAAGTCATTACGTTTACTCGATGGCCCTCTTTGCAAAGCCTTGGGGCAGCTATTTCCATCCATACGAGACCAGACTGTCTCTCTCTTAATGGGTAGAGACCAAAACACTCAAAACAGGAAGTCAAATCGATGTTTTAAAACAGTTTTGAAAGACTGATGGGGTGGCAAGGTGGTGCAGGGGGTAGCGCTGTGGCCTCACAGCAAGAAGGACCTGGGTTTGATTCCTCACAGGGGGTCCTGGGTCCTTTCGGGGTGGAGTTGACATGTCGTCTGTGTAGGATACTTCCGGGTACTCTGGTGCTGAACTTGACACTTTCTATCTCTCATTTTCCATTCCACCTTAAAAAAAATCTTTAAGATGTTGGTTTACATTCACGCCATTTAGCTGACGCTCTTATTTAGAGTGACTTACAAGGTTAATCATATTACAGGTGGGCCAATGCAGTGTTAGGAGTCTTGCCCAAGGACTCTTATTGGTGTAGAACAGCATAGTCACCCAGACCGGGATTCGAACCCCAGTCTCTCACATGTGGTGGTGGCTCCCTGGCGGGTAGTGGTGTTATCCGCTGAGCTGGTGTTATCTGCTGAGCTCTGCAGATTTCACCCTGGACATTTTCTCAACCCTCTGGATAATAGGGAGTAGCTTCGCTTAGCGGTTAACACCGAAGAGACTGAAGAGAGGAGCAGTTCCACCTTTATTAGCATCAGCCTGTAAATAGCAGCCATGCTGTGTGATTGTATTAGTGTTTGGTGGTTAAAGCAGATCATCTTAAACTGAACGTTTCACACTGAACGTTTGGTTTACTGTGTGTTGATGTCCAGGTGGAAAGCCAGTAGCTAGTATAGGTAACGTTAGCTATTAGCGTTAGCATAGCTAACTCAATAGTATGAGGTCCTGTGTCTGTGTGGGCTACCTGCGGGTACTCCGGTTTTAGGAAATTGTAAAATGACTTTCTACCATGTACTGTTTGCTTCTTTAACCTCTGATGCATCCAAGTCCATCCTTTGATCTGAATTGGTCCGCATGTGATATATCCGGATGGGAAACTCATGTTCCAGTGTTACTGCTTGAACGAAGCATTACACATGATGTCACAACACGCAGATGACACACTGAGTCAATATGTCAAGATGTGCCAGCTCACTGCTAGTTGATAGCATTAGCATCTTTTACCTAGAAACACTTTTAATGAGGCTAGCATGCTGAACTTTTTATAATCCACAATAACACGTACTGCTCATGTACACACAAACCAGTCCTCTTCCTCCACCGTGTCAGTGCGGGTGTCTTCTGCAAGGCCGTGAAGGATGCATCTACGTCTTAAAGGGAGCCAATAATTCGAGCGCTGCCTGCACAAGTCAGTCTTAGAGCCTGCTCCTCCATGGTTCCACTTCGAAGCTGCAGACTAAAGCCAAAACAAACAGAACCTAAACCGTTCTCCATGCAGACAAACAATTACTCTGACTCCTGCCTCCCAGTCCCAGTTCCGTCGCATTGCATGCAGCTCCTGTCCTTTGAACAAAGCCGTCCAAGCAAAGATCATGAACTTGACTGACTTCCTGTAGATGGTGTGTATATGCACTGGTATTAGGCCTCTAGTCCAGCTCAGGCATGTCTAATATAAAAAGGAGTGAAACCATGGGCCTGGTAGATAAATATGGAAGCTGCTGATAGGCTCATCGGAGATATACAAGGATCATCTGTTTAGAAGACTTTGAGGAATCCATCATTTGTAGCTAGTCCATCAATTTGTAGCTAGCTTCATCATCTCATCCCTTAATGGGTTCCTGATCTGATATAACACAATCAACAGGATGCAGGAGGCTGGTGGTCTATTTTCGGAATGACCATGAAATCTCTGCTACTCTGACCTTCCGAGTCCATCCATTGAGTACAGATATAGGTGGGTTTTGATTGTTTAACTCTTGATACTAATGATACTACAGGCCCTTTCGGTGTGTCTCTCCGAGTATCCGTCCATCATTTGACCTTAGGTGGTGCACATGTGATAATTCCGGATGGGAAACTCATTTTTCCAATAATAACCCTTGAAAGAAGCATTACACATGATGTCATAACACATAGATAATACTGGTAGTTGAAGCAGATCATCTTAAACTGAACATTTCATAGTGAGGAACAACTTTAGTTTACTGTGTGTTGATGTCCAGATGGAAAGCCAGTAGCTAGTATAGGTAACGTTAGCTATTAGCGTTAGCATAGCTAACTCAATAGTATAAGGGCCTGTGTCCGTGTGGGCTACCTCCGGGTACTCTGGTTTCTGGAAATTGTAAAATGACTTTTTGCCATGTACTGTTTGATTCTTTAAACTTTGATGCGTCCAAGTCCATCCTTTGATCCGAATTGGTGCGGGTGTGATATATCTGGATTGGAATAGAAACATAGTTTCCAATAGAAACGTGACTGCTTGAGAGAAGCATTACACATGATGTCACAACACGTAGATGACACACTGAGTCAATATGTCAAGATGTGACAGCTCACTGCTAGTTGACAGCATCAGCATCTTTTACCTAGAATTTTTAATAAGGCTAGCATGCTGAACTTTTCATAATCCACAATAACAAGTACTGCTTATGTACACGCAAACCTTTCCCTTTCCTCCACCGTGTCAGTGCGGGTGTCTTCTGCTGTTATTTCCCTCTACCTATTTCCCAACTGCATCAACGCTGACACCAAGGATTATGACAAATGCAACACTGCTACAGTTTCTTATTAGGTCGAGTGTATAACTCTAAATGTAGGTATTGGGGGTTTAAACTGAGTCTTTGCTACAGTTTCTCATTAGGTTCAGTGTATAACTCTAAGCTCTAAAGGTAGATATTGGGGTATACACTGTTTCTGTTCTACAGTTTCTCATTAGATCGAGTGTATAACTGGAAGCTCTAAAGGTAGATATTCGAGGTATAAACTGAGTCTGTTCTACAGTTTCTCATTAGGTCGAGGGTACAACTCTAAGCTATAAATGTAGGTATTGTGGTATAAACTGAGTGTGTTCTACAGTTTCTCATTAGGTCAAGTGTATAACTCTAAGCTCTAAATGTAGGTATTGTGGTATAGACTGAGTCTGCTTTACAGTTTCTCATTAGGTCGAGTGTATAATAACTCTAAACTCTAAATGTAGATATTGTGGTATATACCGAGTCTGTTCTACAGTTTCTCATTAGATTGAGTGTATAACTCTAAGCTCTAAATGTAGGTACTGTGGTATAGACTGAATCTGTTCTACAGTTTCTCAGTAGGTCGAATGTAAAACTCTAAACTCTAAAGGTAGATATTCTGATACACACTGAGTCTGTCCTACAGTTTCTCTATAGGTCGAGTGTATAACGCTAAGCTCTAAATGTAGGTATTGTGGTATAGACTGAGTCTGTTCTACAGTTTCTCATTAGGTCGAGTGTATAACTCTAAGCTCTAAATGTAGGTATTGTGGTATAGACTGAGTCTGCTTTACCGTTTTCCCATTAGGTCGAGTGTATAACGCTAAGCTCTAAATGTGGGTATTGTGGTATAGACTGAGTCTGTTCTACAGTTTCTCATTAGATCGAGTGTATAACTCGAAGCTCTAAATGTAGGTATTGTGGTATAGACTGAGTCTGCTTTACCGTTTTCCCATTAGGTCGAGTGTATAACGCTAAGCTCTAAATGTGGGTATTGTGGTATAGACTGAGTCTGTTCTACAGTTTCTCATTAGGTCGAGTGTATAACTCTAAGCTCTAAATGTAGGTATTGTGGTATAGACTGAGTCTGCTTTACAGTTTCTCATTAGGTCGAGTGTATAATAACTCTAAACTCTAAATGTAGATATTGTGGTATATACCGAGTCTGTTCTACAGTTTCTCATTAGATTGAGTGTATAACTCTAAGCTCTAAATGTAGGTACTGTGGTATAGACTGAATCTGTTCTACAGTTTCTCAGTAGGTCGAATGTAAAACTCTAAACTCTAAAGGTAGATATTCTGATACACACTGAGTCTGTCCTACAGTTTCTCTATAGGTCGAGTGTATAACGCTAAGCTCTAAATGTGGGTATTGTGGTATAGACTGAGTCTGTTCTACAGTTTCTCATTAGATCGAGTGTATAACTCGAAGGTCTAAAGGTAGATATTGTGGTATATACGGAGTCTGTTCTACAGTTTCTCATTAGGTCGAGTGTATAACTCTAAGCTCTAAATGTAGGTATTGTGGCATAGACTGAATCTGTTCTACAGTTTCTCAGTAGGTCGAATGTAAAACTCTAAACTCTAAAGGTAGATATTCTGATATACACTGAGTCTGTCCTACAGTTTCTCTATAGGTCGAGTGTATAACTCTAAGCTCTAAATGTAGGTACTGTGGTATAGACTGAGTCTGTTCTACAGTTTCTCATTAGGTCAAGTGTATAATTCTAAGCTCTAAATGTAGGTACTGTGGTATAGACTGAGTCTGTTCTACAGTTTCTCATTAGGTCGAAGGTATAACTCTAAACTCTAAAGGTAGATATTCTGATATACACTGAGTCTGTCCTACAGTTTCTCTATAGGTCGAGTGTATAACGCTAAGCTCTAAATGTAGGTATTGTGGTATAGACTGAGTCTGTTCTACAGTTTCTCATTAGGTCGAGTGTATAACTCTAAACTCTAAATGTAGATATTGGGGTATAGACTGAGTCTGTTCTACAGTTTCTCATTAGGTCGAGTGTATAACTCTAAGCTCTAAATGTAGGTATTGTGGTATAGACTGAGTCTGCTTTACCGTTTTCCCATTAGGTCGAGTGTATAACGCTAAGCTCTAAATGTGGGTATTGTGGTATAGACTGAGTCTGTTCTACAGTTTCTCATTAGATCGAGTGTATAACTCGAAGCTCTAAAGGTAGATATTGTGGTATATACGGAGTCTGTTCTACAGTTTCTCATTAGGTCGAGTGTATAACTCTAAGCTCTAAATGTAGGTATTGTGGCATAGACTGAATCTGTTCTACAGTTTCTCAGTAGGTCGAATGTAAAACTCTAAACTCTAAAGGTAGATATTCTGATATACACTGAGTCTGTCCTACAGTTTCTCTATAGGTCGAGTGTATAACTCTAAGCTCTAAATGTAGGTACTGTGGTATAGACTCTGTGAGTCTGCTTTCTAACAGTTTCTCATTATGATCGGAAGTGTTATAATTCTAAGCTCTAAATGTAGGTACTGTGGTATAGACTGAGATCTGTTCTACAGTTTCTCAGTAGGTCGAAGGTATAAACATCTAACTCTAAAAGGTAGATACACTGATATACACTGAGTCTGTCCTACGTTGTCTCTATGAGGTCGAGTGATAACTTCTTAAATAAACACTGAGTAGACTGAGTCCATAGTGGTCCTCTATTAGTCTCAAGTGTTCTCAATTCCACAAAAAAAAAAATGTCGGTACTGGTGGTCATATGAATCTGAGATAGGTCGACAACTGGGCGTCCGAAACTCTAAACTAAACTCTAAAGGTAGAAAATTGTGATGAATATAAACTGGGGTCTGTTCTACAGTCTTCCTGTTAGGTTTCGAAACAATTAAAACAAAACAAAACGAACCTAAACAGAGAAACTGTACAACTACGAACGTACAGAGAAACCTGTAGTACGTGACCTCATGTATATCATAATACCCTACATTTTAGAGCGAGTTATACACATCTCTGTGGCAGGTAGCCACATTTTTTTTGCATACCATTTTTGACGTAAGACTGGCTGCGCAATATTATAAATGAACTGATGAAAGCGAGTGGATGAGATGCACGCAGGTTTTAAACGACTCTCTCAGCTCCATCTTATTCCGCACAAACAGGCACTCCAGACCTTCCGCGTCAATCCAGAGCGCATGGAACTAACCGACATGTGAACACACGGACATACGCACATGCACGCAGAGCCACCGTGGGGACTGAGTGACACGAGTGTGTTTTCTTTCTGTGAGCGCAGCCTCCATCTGGAGGGTTGCATAGCATGGCGGTCGGACAGTTTTTTGCCCAGGGAAACTCAGGCATGGGTGTGGGCTGGGGAGGATCCCGGGTCCACCGTGATGATTGGCTGCCAAGCGTGGGTTATTTTCTCAAGACTAATAAGAGAGACAAAAAGGAAAGTCCAAGACACAGAAAGGAAACAACAGAAGGGCTGCAATAACAAAGAAATGCTCCAGGAGAGCCAGGCTCGCTCTTATCCTCTTTCCTCCATTCCGTCAGGGGAGCACGCTGCTCTTATTGCTCTTGCCAAGACCCAGCCATCTTTCTGAGGCTGCAGTCAAGTGCTCTGCTAGGGCCACCACTTTTGCAATGAAACGTACACTCCAGCTGGCCGTTCCTCCTCTTAAAGGAATGCTTTGGCGTGGTCGCTAATTGGACCAATTTCTCAGCCCTGAGCCAGGATGGATTATCGCCCGTACCCTGTTTTTTCCATCTCGTCCCACGTGCGTTTCACTTTGTTTGCATAATGAACGGCGGCGTGCGGAAATGGTGCCCCACGGAGCCGGGAAATTGACATTTTTCGGCCTTAAAACTAATGGTGAACCGGCTTCGGCACGCGTATGAACGTTTCCAACCTTCATTCATTTGAATGATAATCCGGAGAGATAAGAGATATAATCCTCCCTCACTTTTTCCCCACACACTCCCTGTCCTCCCTTACTACAGCTCATGCTGCCATTGAGGTAAAATTTAGACTTCAAAAAGGACAGAGAGCCCTGGCGCGCAGCTCCGTCTCGGTTAGTTAAAAGCGGTGCATCACGTGGCCAGGCTCGGGCGTGGGTGTGCTGGTGGTGGGACCCCGGTCAGTGAAAGCACATCCGAGTTCTCTTTAGTGAGTCACTGTAAATCACGTTATCGTCCTTAAAGACACACAACTAAAAAAAGACAAACGCCAATCAATCAATACGCTACGCTGGGGAACAGGGGTTAACCATTCGGGATGCACAGCGAACATCCAGGGATTCATCCAACTCTATAATAACAAGAGGAGGAATTAGAAACTGGTGGAGCTTTAGACGTCACAGTTACTATGAGTGATAATGAACGTAACGTTTATAAATGCTTTTACTTTTTTAAACAAGGAAATAAATCTGGATCCCAAAGAATTCCCAACGTTCCAATACCAACCTTCAACCCTTACAGTGGTGAGTAGAAGAGAAGATTGGTTTGGACATTTTTTGATTTTTATAAAGTCCAGTCTTCTAGGTTAATCTTCTTCTCGATACAGCTGATCATATAATTTCTCTCCTCTGTCCATGTAAACTTGGGGGTCCTAATCTTGGGTAAAGCTTCCACAAGCATTTCCTGAACAATGAATGAATGAATTTGCCCATACCAATCACGACCAAACATTGTTCCCGCAAACATGAAACCGTTCATTCCTTCATCCATACACCAACATTATACCTTCATCCATTCATTCCTTTATCCATAAACCAACATTGTTCCTTCATCCTTTCATTCCTTTATCCGTACACCAGTATTGTTTCTTAATCCGATCACTCCTTCATCCGTACACCAACATTGCTCCTTCATCCATTCATTCCTTTATCCGTACACCAGTATTGGTTCCGTCACAATCCCGATCACTCCTTCATCCTTACACCAACATTGCTCCTTCATTTCTTCATCCATTCCTTCATCCGTACACCAGTATTGTTCCCTAATTCATTCACTCCTTCATCATTACATCCAACATTGTTCCTTCATCCATTCATTCCGTTATCCGTACACCAGTATTGTTCCTTAATCCGATCACTCCTTCATCCTTACACCAACATTACTCCTTCATTTCTTCATTCCTTCATCCTTACACCAATGCTGTTCCTTCATCCATTCATTCCGTTATCCAAACACCAACATTGTTCCTTGATCCGATCATTCATTTATCCATACACCAATGTTGTTGCTTCATTCCTTCATTCCTTCATCCTTACACAAATGCTGTTTTTCTATATCCATTCATTCCTTTATCTGTACACCAGTACCGTTCCTCAATCTAATCATTCCTTTCATCCTTATCACCAACATTGTTCCTTCATTTCTTTATTCCTTCATCCATAAACCAATGTTGGTCCCTTTGTGGTTCCATTCCTTTATTCTGGACACACCAACATTGTTCCTTAATTGGTTCATTCTTTCATCTGTACACAATCACTTTTCATTCATCCCTTCATTCTCTCATCCCTACACCATCATTGTTCCCTCATCCATTCATTCCTTTATCTGTACACCATCATTGTTCCTTCATCTGTTCATTTTTTCATCCGTACACCATCATTGTTTACCTTAATCCATATCATTCCGGTTATCCGTACACCAGTATTGTTCCTTAATCCGATCACTCTCAATCCTTATACACCGAAACAGTTGCTCCTTCATTTCTTCATTCCTTCATCCTGTACACCATATCATTTGTTCCTTCATCCCTTCATTCTTCCCATCCGTACCAACCATCATTGTTCCTTCAACTTGTTCATTCTCTCATCCATAACACCATCATTGTTCCTATCATCTAGTTCCATTCTTTCATCCGCTACACTCATCAGTGCTCCTTCATCAGCCAACTTCATATGTCCTTTATCACCGATATAACCATCATTGTTTCCTTAATTCATTCATATTCTTTGATCTGAACCAAACTGGCAGGTTGCCCTATTTCAAACTGGACTCACAGTGAGTCATGTCTACAGTATAACCTATAGAAAAAATCACGAGCTCCGTTCCAACAGCTGTTGCATATCCAATGTTTAACATGCTACATTATTGACCAGTTTTTTATAAAAGAATAACAAATAAGAAGTAACAGAAGTATGTGCATACATTTATTACCGCCAACACAGGCTTGATATTAATACCATAATAGAGCACTGACCGGTTACTCTTCACTCGTCGAAAAATAGGTCTGTAAGGACCTTTGGAATGCAAAACTCTTAAATTAGACTGGGGCATTTTAGTTCATGGTGTAGCAAGCAGGCGTTCGAAACACAGCACAAGCTGATGTGTCTTACCTTCCTTACCACGATTTCCACACATCAGACTCCAAAGGAAGGAACAGCCCAGACCGGAATAATACATGTATAATCCCACTGAGATGTTGTTTTGTGAGGTTTCTCCACTTGTTCCTGGCCCAGTCCTGATTGTGCAGCCGACAGAGTAAATTTCATCATATCGCATAATCAAACAGCCCCCACCAACAAACACAAGGCAAAAGCTATAACCTTCCCAGAAGCATCACGTGAAAACAAGCTGCTTTCTATGGGGGACAATGCCTTCACGTGGGCGTTCACTTAGTAGCATCGCAGCATAAACGGACTGTTACACGGCTCTCTGCGCGACCCAAGTGATAGTCTGCAGCTGTATTCATCTCCCGAGTAGCTGTAGAGGACTAGCCTATTAGGAGGGGATCCAGGCACACATTTTACAGGAGGCACCGCCGACAGCAGAAGAAACACAGACAGGGTGGCAAGTTCCTCGATGTGTTCTTCCTTCATACTCAATCGCGCACATCTCAGTCATATAGTCTCACATAACACAACACGCCATCTGCTTAAAGGGGCTCCGATCACAGAAAAACGAAGATTCCTCACAAAATATTGTAATGATAGTTCGAATGAGCTTTCGAAACATCACCAGTCTATACCCAGAAACCTAAACTATAAAACCAGAACATTCCTGAATTCAGTGGTTTTTTGTGATGTCACAAAAACCAACATGGTGGCTTAAAAAACGCTGATTTACATTTACCAGCATTCAGCGGATGCTTCGATCCAGAGCGAACGTCCGAGGGGGTGGTTTATTCTTATTACAATGTAGGCCAATTGTAGTGTTAGGAGCCTTGCTGCCCAATGACTCTTAATTGGTGCACAGATCAGAATTGAAACCCCAGTCTCCCAATGAGGTGGTAACTCCTGGTGGGTAGTGGTGTTATCAGCGAGCCACACCACCCGATTCACACTAAGGTTGAGAGTGCTGCGGTTAAAAGTGGGCCCGCTTTTTAAAAGATACGGCAGCCTAATCAGAACAGGGCATCGCTTGTGGATATCAGTCTTAAAGGCACAGTCACCAAAACAGCCTCTAACACGAGCCAATTGGCAGCTGCTTCCAGTGGGTCCAACACGTTTTTCTAATGCAGCCACACAGTGCTGAAATTTATTACTGAGCTAGCTTCCCTGACTTTAACTTTATTTATTTCATTTCACAGGGACAATACACATCGATCAACACAGCATTAGGTTTATAATGTAAATGTGCCCGATTTAGCCAACTGGCCATATAACAATGGGGGGGGAAAAAAAAAAAGAAAAA